>NEWO01001348.1:21923-33057 GCA_003013225.1 Phalaenopsis aphrodite | reverse complement strand
CTCCCAAAAGCTTAGACATTACATGCTTTCTCATAAGATTGCCCTAATTTCAAAAGTTAATCCATGTAAATATTTAATGACCCGACCAACACTCTCTGGACGTCTAACAAGATGGTTGATGATTTTGTTACAATTTGATAAAACTTTTGTTCTGCTCCGTGCCATCAAGAGACAAATTTTAGCAGACTTTCTTGTTGCACACCCACTTTCAGTTGGGTCCCCTCTTAATGATGAACTACCAGATGAACAAGTACTACAAATAGAATTCTCCAGTGTGCAATGCTGAGAAATGTACTTCGATAGAGATTCGTCATCTAGAAAGGACAAAGGAACAGGAACAGTTATACCAGGCAAAGCAGGTATTGCTTTGATCTTTATCACGCTAGATAATGGTATGGTGAGGTTCTTATACCACCTGATAGAGCCATGTACCAACAATGAAGTAAAATATGAAGCCTTAATCACCAGATTAGAGTTGGCAATCACGATGGATATAACAGACATTGTCATCTATGGCGCTCACAACTCGTCTTCCAGCAATTCACCAGACAATACAAGATTTTGAAACCAAGACTAGCAGAATACCATCAGCACACCATGAAGCTACTGGAATAGATCCATAGTGTAACTTTCTACCAGATCCTAGGGGAGATAATGCCCATGCTAACGCTTTAGCAAAACTCACAAAAGAATTGGCATGTCCCCAGAAGGATTCCATTGATATCATAGTACAAGGAAGATAAGTTTTTTCTCAGATCAAACTCGAAACTCTACACAAGCTCGGGAAAGAGGAAGAAATGATGATTATGGTTATGAATTTCAATGAAGATTGGTTCAAGCCATTAATAGAATATTTGCATACTGGAAAGCTACCAGAGGACAAGTTTGAAGCACATCACATTACAAAAAAGGCTATGTCATATGCTTTAGTAGGTGATGTCCTCTACAGGAGATCGTTCAACCAGATGTAGCTACAATGATTAAGCAAAACAGAAGCAAAAAAATATTATCAAAGAAGTACATGCGAGATTGTGTGGCGCTCACCAGTTAGGGCTGAAGATGAAATTGAAGATCAAGAGGCTCAAATATTATTGGTCAGCAATGATGTCTGACTGCATGGATACAACCAAAATATGTCACCAGTGTTAGGTGTTAGTCTTGCACCAACGTCTGAATGTGCTACATCCAACCATTGCCTAGTGGCCATCCGAGTGTTGGGGCATGGACATAATAGGTCTGATAGACCCTCCATCCTCCAAAGGACATAAATTTATACTTGCCGCTACAGATTAGTTCTCTAAATTGGCAGAGGCAGTACCGTTAAGAGAGGTTACTACACAGCATGTCCTTCAATTTTTCAAAGACAAATTGTCTACCATTTTGAAGTACCGCAAAGAATAATTTTCAACAATGGGACAACCTTTAAAAGCACCAAAATCAACAATTTCGTCAAACGGCATGGGATAGATTGGAGATACTCTACAATTCACTATCCTCGGGCAAATGGCTTAGCCGAAGCCTTCAACAAAACGTTGGTACATATTTTAAAGATAAAACTAGATAAAAACAAAAGAGATTGGCACAACAAATTATTAGAAGCTTTGTGGGCCTACCAGACGACGTTCAGGACTCCCACTCAATGTACACCCTATATGCTCGTGTACGGGTCTGAGACCATGCTACCATTAGAAGTTCAGACAACTTCTCTCAGAGTCACTATCGCCAACCAACTTACAGCAAAAGAGAGTGCAAAATTCAGACTTTAAGAACTAGAGAGTCTTGAGGGAAAATGACTAGAGCACAACAACATTTGGAGATTTACTAGGAAAAGATGGTACAAGCTCATGACAAATTGGTCCGCCCAATGACATTCAAAGTTGGTGACCTTGTCCTCGTGCTGAGAAGACCCATTCTTGCACGCCGCAAGATAGGTGGAAAATTCAAGCCAACTTGGGAGGGACTATTTATCGTTGAAAAGTTCTATGCAGGAGGATCCTACCATTTAGTAGATTTTCGAGACGATAGACCCATAATGTTGATCAATGGACGATACTTGAAGACATACTATGCAACTTGATATTGCTTGATATCGCTTGATTTGAAATTTTGAAATTTAAATTATTTTGGGGTTATATATTTGGCCAAATGTCTGTGACCGGATCCAAAATTTTGTAATAAAATTAACCTTAATTTAATGAAAATTTTTTAAATTGCACATTTCAATTTTCTCCTTTAAATTTGATATTCTACTAAATTAAACAAGATACATACATAAATAAATAATTTTCTCACCAACATAAACTAAAATTTTCTTTAATAAACACTTTATTTTGTTCTTGCTCACGCTAAGTTTCATCTCACTGATATTTTTCTTGTCACCTGCAGAGAAATGTCAGGCCAGAGGCTGATCTTTGCTTTAAAAGATGGTTGGAACCTTGCACCCAACGAAGAAAGGTGCCGCAGGGCAGCACCATAGACTTGACATGGACTTTAGCCAAGTCGACATGGACTATGAGGGTCCTTTGATGGATTTCGTCAGCTATCAGGAGAAAGAAGGGCTACCGTCATTGCTAAGGTTTGGCACCAAGAATAGTTCCTCACTGAAAAGGAAAAATGTAATGGTACAACAAGACTCGATGGAGGGGACCAGTCGCTTATCGTCCATGATGGCTACGCCGACCGAAGGCCTAGTCGTTGCCGATAATAAAAGACTTCCAGATGCACCACTACAGAGGACTGAGTGTAGAAATGCTAGCCGCTGAAAATAGAGGGCTTTCCTATGTGAGAAGAGGAGACGCTAGAAAGAGGCAGAAAACTTGCTCGCCACTATCCTTGAAAGGGATATCTACAATCCAAGCATGAGAGAGACCTCTTCCAGCCTACGTGCTACAGACGATGAGTCAAGATTTGTTATAGGGCAGGAAATACTACCAGCTTCAGATGTTCTTTTTTATGGGTTGCCCGACCTACAACTTCAAAATACCAGCACCTACATCAGCCACAGGGGCATTCGTGGAGTGTCGGACTGCAATGTTTTCCACCTTGAGTGCTATAGTACTTTAGAGGAATATGTATTCTCTGATGATGGATTTCAGACTGCTAATTACCTGATGGATGCAAAACCATATGTCCAGTCGGGTACAAAGCCATATATCACATCGGAAGCAGAGTCATACATTCTGCTGCAGACAGAGACAACACCGACCTGAATTCCCATCAACTTTGAAATGAGGGAACATCCTCGATAGCCACTGATCATCAATACCACAGAATACTACATGATGAGCAAGGTAAGCAAAAGGGACTTTGAATTCTATGAAGATGTGCAAGGTAGGTTCAACAACATATTAGAAGGATTGGAGCTATACACTAAAGTCTTCTTCGAGAATGATGAACGAAATATTCTTGACTGTTTTTTTGATTTGAGAGATAGAGGTCGAGCATGCCTACTGATGGAAAGAACCTTTTCTGAGCTAAGAAAGTGGATGCGAGGAAAGGGCAGGATCACTATACAGTGCGGCTGCTGTTACAACTTCACCAACGATAGATAAGAAAATCATCCTAGGATTCTAAGACACAATCAGGTGGACCCACTACCTCCCATGATAAAGTGGATGATTAAAAGAATGGTCCAATGGAGCATACTACCAGCTAATTGTATTCCTAACAACTATATTATCAACATATATGATGAAGGAGACTGCATACCTTTGTACATTGACCATCATAACTTTTTGAGATCTTTCTACATGGTCTCATTAATGAGCAAGAACAACATCTTATTCGGAAAAGAAATAGATGTCATTGGCTCTGGTAAATTCAGACGGTCCGTGGAAATTCTGCTACTTTTTTAGTTTGGTACTAGTTCTTAAAAGAAACAGAGCAGACGTCGCCAAACATTGCATTCCAGGGGTGTGATACCGCAAGGTGTCCGTGACTTTCCGAAGGATGGATGAAACCAAAGTGCCATATGGATTCGAAGAACTACTGCCATATGAGTTATGAGAGGGTTGCACCTCTAAGCACAAGCAAAGGGAAATTTTATCTTGGAACATGACTTAGAAGGTTAGTTCGATCAGGAGCTTGCCTCACCAGAGACAGACACTCAAAGGATTCCTTTTTACTGCATTTCTGTTACAACAGATTAGACATACTCAGCCTATGATATGTACTTGACATGTGATAATTTTGGATGTACTTTGATGCAATCAGCATAATTGTACTTTTTGAGGCTTTGGCCTACACTCAATTTGTAACATTTGTTGAAGCAGATTAATGAAATCTCTTTCAGAATTATGTTTGTTTGTTCAATGGCCCTTTTTGGTGCAATGGATAAAAGCCACGAACCATACGTTGGTTTGAGATTACAATGAACAAAGAACAAAACAATAAAAACTTAATAATAAAATTCAAATAAAACACTCTTTTGAAAATAAATCAACAAACAAAATTAAATTTTAGAAAACATATATTGAAAATTAAACATGATAAAAAAAGAAAAGAAAATAAATCTGTTGAGTTGATTCTCTGGACTACAAGGTCTCTTACTCTTTGCTCGCGCAACACAACCATCCCTGTATGCACTAAATCTCACAAAATTTCACATATCTTCCTCAACAATGTCAACTTTTTCACATAACACATATCTATGGCTTCAACACCACAAACTCTTTGTAAATTTCAATTCCCTTTTCAGAATCGATCCTTAACTTCCGACTCTCTTTTTAGATTGATCCTTAACTTTCAATTCTCATTTTGGAATCAGTCCTTAACTTCTGATTCCCTCCTTTTGAGGTCAATCCCTAACTTCTGATCCTCCTTTAGAAATTGTCAATTCTCATTTTTGAAATCAGTCATTAACTTTTGATTCCCTCCTTTTGAGGTTAGTCTTTAACTTCCAACACTATCTTGAGATTAATCCTTAACTTTCAATTCTAGTTTCTGGAATCAGTNATCCTTAACTTTCAATTCTAGTTTCTGGAATCAGTCCTTAACTTCTAAATCTCTCCTTTTGAGGGTGGTCCTTAACTTCCAACTCTCTTTTAAGATTGATCCTAACTTTCACTTCTCATTTTTGGAATCAGTCCTTAACTTATGATTCTCGCCTTTTGAGGTCGGACCATAACTTCCGATCCTCTTTTTGAAATTGATCCTTAACTTTCAATTTTCATTTTGGAATCAGTCATTAACTTCTGATGACCTCCTTTTGAGGTCGGTCATTAACTTCTGAATCTCTTTTGAGATTGATCCTTAGCTTTCAATTCTCATTTTTGAAATCAGTCCTTAACTTTTGATTCCCTCATTTTGAGGCCGGTCCTTAACTTCTGACTCTCTTTTGAGATTGATCTTTAACTCTCAATTCTCAATTTGAAATCAGTCCTTAACTTCCGTTTCCCTCATTTTGAGGTTAGTCATTAACTTCTCATCCTCTATTTGATATTGATCCTTAACTTTCAATTCTCATTTTGGAATCAGTCTTTAACTTCTGATTCCTATTTTTTGAGGTCGGTCCTTAACTTCTGACTCTCTTTTGAGATTAATCCTTAACGTTCAATTCTCATGTTTGGAATCAGTCTTTAACTTCTGATTCCCTCCTTTTGAGGTCGGTCCTTAACTTTCGACTCTCTTTTGAGAATGATCCTTAACTTTCAATTCTCATTTTTGGAATCACACCTTAACTTATGATTCCCTCTTTCAAGCTCGGTCCTTAACTTCCGACTCTCTCTTGAGATTGATCCTTAAATTTTAATTCTCATGTTTAAAATAAGTCCTTAAATTCTCATTCCCTCCTTTTGAGGCTGGTCCTTAACTTCTGACTCTCTTTTTAGATTGATCCTTAACTTTCAATTCTCATTTTTAGAATAGGTCTTTAACTTCCGATTTCCTCCTTTTGAGGTTGGTCCTTAACTTCCAATCCTCTTTTTGAGATTGATCCTTAACATTTAATTCTCATTTTGGAATCAGTCCTTAACTTCTGATTCCCTACTTCTGAGGTCGGTCCTTAACTTTCGATCCTTTTTTTGAGATTGATCTTTAACCTTTAATTCTCATTTTGGAATCAGTCTTTAACTTCTGATTCCCACCTTTTGATGTCGGACCTTAACTTTTGACTTTCTTTTGAGATTGATCCTTGATTTTTAATTCTCATTTTTGGAATTAATCCTTAACTTCTGATTCCTTCCTTTTGAGGTCGTTCCTTAACTTTTGACGCTATTTTGAGATTGATCATTAACTTTCAATTCTCATTTTGGAATCTGTTCTTAACTTCTAATTCCCTCATTTTGAGGTTGGTCCCTAACTTCCGATCCTCTTTTTGAGATTGATTCTTAACTTTCAATTCTCATTTTTGGAATCAGTCCTTAACTTCTGATTCCCTCCTTTCGAGGTCGGTCCTTAACTTCTGACTCTCTCTTGAGATTGATTCGTAACTTTCAATTCTCATTTTTGGAATCAGTCCTTTACTTCTGATTCCCTCCTTTGAAGGTCAATCCTTAACTTCAAAGTCTCTCTTCAGATTGATCCTTAACTTTCAATTCTCATTTTTAGAATAAGTTCTTAACATCTGATTCCCTCCTTTTAAGGCCGGTCCTTAACTTCCGACACTCTTTTGAGATGGATCCTTAACTTTGAATTCTCGTTTTTGGAATCAGTCCTTAACTTTGGATTCCCTCCTTTTGAGTTCGGTCCTTGTCTTTCGATCGTCTTTTTAAGATTGATCTTTAACTTTCAATTCTCATTTTGGAATCAGTCCTTAACTTCTAATCCCTCCTTTTGAGGTTTGTCCTTAACTTTCAATCCTTTTTTTGAGATTGATCCTTAACTTTCAGTTCTCATTTTGGAATCAGTCCTTAACTTCTGATTCCTTTTTTTTTAGGTCGGTCCTTAACCTCCGACTCACTTTTGAGATTGATCCTTAACTCTCAATTTAAAAATTTGGAGTCAATATTTAACTTCTGATTCCCTCCTTTTAAGGTCGGTCCTTAACTTCTGAGTGTCTTTTGAGAATTATCCTTAACTTTCAAATCTCATTTTTGGAACCAGTCTTTCACTTTTGACTCCATTCTTTCAAGGTCAGTCCTTAACTTCCGACACTCTCTTCAGATTAATCATTAACTTTCAATTCTCATTTTTAGAATAAGTCTTTAACTCCTGATTCCCTCCTTTCAAGTTTGGTCCTTAACTTTCGACTCTCTCTTCAGATTGATCCTTAATTTTCAATTCTCATTTTTAGAATCAGTCCTTCACTTCTGATTCCATCCTTTTGAGATCGATCCTTAACTTCTGACACTCTTTTGAGATTGATCCTTAACTTTCAATTCTCATTTTTGGAAACAGTCCTTAACTTCTAATTCCCTCCTTTCAAGGCCAGTCCTTAACTTCCGACTCTCTATTCAGATTGATCCTTAACTTTCAATTCTCATTTTTAGAATCAATCCTTCACTTTGATTCCATCCTTTTGAGGTCGGTCCTTAACTTTCGACACTCTTTTGAAATTGATCTTTAACTTTCAATTCTAATTTTTGGAATCAATCCTTAACTTCAAATTCCCTCCTTTTGAATTCGGACCTTAAGTTCCAATACTCTTTTTAAGATTGATCCTTAACTTTCAATTCTCATTTTGGAATCATTCCTTAACTTCTGATTCCCTCCTTTTAAAGTCGGTTATTAACTTCTTATCCTCTTTTTGAGATTGATCCTTAACTTTTAATTCTTAATTTTGGAATCAGTCCTTAACTTTTGATTCCCTCCATTTGAGGTCGGTCCTTAACTTCCGACTCTCTTTTGAGATTGATCCTTAACATTCAATTCTCATTTTTGGAATCATTCCTTAAGTTTTGATTCTCTCCTTTTGAGGATGGTCCTTAACTTCCGACTCCCTTTCGAGATTGATCCATAACTTTCAATTCTCATTTTTGTAATCAGTCCTTAACTTCTTATACCCTCCTTTTGAGATCGATCCTTAACTTTCGACTCTCTTTTGAGATTGATCCTTAACTTACAATTCTCATTTTTGGAATCAGACCTTAACTTCTGATTCCCTCCTATTGAGTTCAGTCCTTAACTTCCGACTCTCTTTTGAAATTTATACTTAACTGTCAATTCTCATTTTTGAAATCAGTCCTTAACTTCTGATTCCCTCCTTTTGAGGTCCATCCCTAACTTCTGATCCCCACTTTGAGATTGATCCTTAACTTTCAATTCTCATTTTTGAAATCTGTCCTTAACTTCCGATTCCCTCTTTTCGAGGTTGGTCCTTAACTTCTGACTCTCTCTTGAGATTGATCATTAACTTTCAATTCTCATTTTTNATCTGTCCTTAACTTCCGATTCCCTCTTTTCGAGGTTGGTCCTTAACTTCTGACTCTCTCTTGAGATTGATCATTAACTTTCAATTCTCATTTTTGGAATGAGTCCTTAACTTCTGATTCCCTCATTTCAAGGTAGGTTCTTAACTTCCGACTCTCTCTTGAGATTGATCCTTAACTTTCAATTCTCGTTTTTTGAATCAGTCCTTAACTTCTGAATCTCTACTTTTGAGGCTGATCCTTAACTTTCACTTCTCATTTTTTTGGATAAGTCCTTAACTTCTGAAGGCTGATACTTAACTTCCAACTCTCTTTTGAGATTGATCTTTAACTTTCAAGTCTCATTTTTAGAATCAGTCCTAACTTTTGATTCCCTCCTTTTGAGGCCAGTCCTTAACTTCCAATCCACCTTTTGAGATTGATCATTACCTTTCAATTCTCATTTTGGCACATAGTGCATGATATAAGGGATTGAAACTTCTGGGGAAAATGGATCCTGAAGTTCTGAAGGTCTAGTTCAGGCTCATAAGGGAACAAGTTCTCGACGGGAGCCACTAACTCAAGCACGTTTTCCAGCTCAGCCAAGTGGACTTCCAGGAATCCGATCAGCTTTGGTTGCCTCGAGCTCAGGCGGGATAGGTACTCGGGGGATGCGATTATTAACTTTCAATTCTCATTTTGGAATCACTCCTTAACTTCTGATTCCTTCCTTTTGAGTTCGGTCTATAACTTCTGATCCTCTTTTTGAGATTGATCCTTAACTTTTAATTCTCATTTAGGAATCAGTCCTGAACTTCTAATTCCCTTCTTTTGAGGTCGGTCCTTAACTTCCGACACACTTTTGAAATTTATCCTTAACATTCAATTCTCATTTTTGGAATCAATCCTTAACTTCTGATTCCCTCCTTTTGAGTGTGGTCCCTAACTTCTGATCCTTTTTTTGAGCTTGATCCTTAACTTTAAATTCTCATTTTTGAAATCAGTCCTTAACTTTTGATTCCCTCCTTTCGAGGTCGGACCTTAACTTTCGGCTGTCTCTTGAGAATGATCTTTAACTTTCAATTCTCATTTTTTGAATAAGTCCTTAACTTCTGATTCCCTCCTTTTGAGGTCGGTCCTTAACTTTCAATCTCTCTTGAGATTGATCCTTAACTTTCAATTCTCATTTTTAGAATTAGACCTTAACTTCTGATTCCCTCAATTCAAGGTTGGTCCTTAACTTTCGACTCTCCTTTGAGATTAATCCTTAACTTTCAATTCTCATTTTTGGAATTAGTCCTTAACTTCTGATTCCCTCCATTTAAGGTCGGTCCTTCACTTCCAACTCTATTTTGAGATTGATCCTTAACTTCAATTCTCATTTTTGGAATCAGTCCTTAACNTAACTTCTGATTCCCTCCTTTTGAGGTCGGTCCTTAACTTCCGGTCCTCTTTTTGAAATTGATCCTTAACTTTCAATTCTCATTTTTTAATCAATTCTTAACTTCTGATTTTCTCCTTTTGAGGTCAGTCCTTAACTTCTGACTCTCTTTTGAGATTGATCCTTAACTTTTAATTCTCGTTTTTTATAATCAGTCCTTAACTTCTGATTTCCTCTTTTTGTGGTCGGTCCTTAACTTCTGACTCTCTTTTGAGATTGATCTCTAACTTTCAAGTCTCATTTTTGGAATCAGTCCTTAACTTCTAATTCTCTCCTTTTGAGTTCAATCCTTAACTTCCGACTCTCTTTTAAGATTGACCCTATCTCATTTTGGAATCAATCCTTAATTTCTCATTCCCTCCTTTTGAGGTCAGTCCCCAACTTCCGATCCTCTTTTTAAGATTGATCCTTAAATTTCAAGTCTCATTTTAGGAATCAGTTCTTAACTTCTGATTCCCTCCTTTCGACGTCGGTCCTTAACTTCTACCTCTTTCTTGAGATTGATCCTTGAATTTCAATTCTCGTTTTTGGAATAAGTCATTAACTTCTGATTCCCTCCGTTTAATGCTGGTCCTTAACTTCCGACTCTCTCTTCAGATTGACCCTTAACTTTCAATTCTCATTTTTAGAATCAGTCTTTAACTTCTGGTTCCCTCCTTTTGAGGTCGTTCCTTAACTTCCGACAGTCTTTTGAGATTGATCCTTAACTTTCAATTCTCAATTTTGGATCAGTCCTTAACTTCAGATTCCCTCCTTTTGGGGTCGGTCCTTAACTTCCGATCCTCTTTTTGAGGTTGATCCTAACTTTCAATTCTCATTTTGGAATCAGTCCTTAACTTCAGATTCCCTCCTTTTGAGGTCGGTCCTTAACTTCCAACTCTCTATTGAGATTGATCCTTAAGTTTCAATTCTCAATTTTGGAATTAGTCTTTAACTTCTGATTCCCTCCTTTTGAGATCGGTCCTTAACTTGCGACTCTCTTTTGAGTTTGATCCTTAACTTTTAATTCTCATTTTTGGAATCATTCCTTAACTTCTGATTTTCTCCTTTTGTGGTCGGTCCTTAACTTCCGACTCTTTATTGACATTGATCCTTAAGTTTCAATTCTCAATTTTGAAATCAGTCATTAACTCTGATTCTCTCCTTTTTAGGTCAGTCCTTAACTTCCGACTCCCTTTTCAGATTGATCCTTAACTTTCAATTCTCATTTTTTGAATCAGTCCTTAACTTCTGATGCCCTCCTTTTGAGTTTTGTTGCTAACTTCTGAACCTCTTTTTGAGATTTATCCTTAAGTTTCAATTCTCATTTTTGAAATCAGTCCTTAACTTCTGATTCCCTCCTTTCAAGGTTGGTCTTTAACTTCCAACTCTCTCTTAAGATTGATCATTAACTTTCAATTCTCATTTT
>NEWO01001347.1:44894-105604 GCA_003013225.1 Phalaenopsis aphrodite | reverse complement strand
AAATTCACTATTGTTGCAGTTCATAGTTCTGTTAATGATGGAAGTGAAGAGAAGAGTGGGCCCGGGGCACCCATTCTTTTTGTTGCACTAATAGATGGTGGAGAACCACAAAGTTATGAAGAAATGTTACAAGATGAAAGTTCGAGAAAGTGGGAGCTGACAGAGGGAAGAAAGCATTACACATTAAGTGGGTTTACCTGGTGAAGACTGAGCATGATGATGATAAGAGGTACAAGGCTAAACTTATTGGATGACGCTTTCAGCATAGACAGGATATTGCTCATGAAGTGGGAGTTGTAAGATGTGACAAGAGTAATCTAGGAAATAGCTTGGAGAAGCAAGGCTATTTGGACCCTGCTGATATATTGACTGAGGGTATTACTCTTGAGAAACTGAAGCTTCAATTGGGCTTCTGAAGTGAAGACAAGGGCATTGAGTTGTAGAGGTGGAAGATTCACGCTGGAGGATTCATGATGGAAGATTCGTGTTTGAAGAAAAGGGTGACACCACCAATGGAGGTGTATCAGTCTCCAAGTGGTAGATTGATAGCGCTGGAGCCCGATAAGAACCACTCCTGCTCGATCGCGCTCGCTTCTCGCTCCCGCCTCCCTGTTCCCGACCGCGAAAGGTCGCAACCACGACCTTAAGTTTTCACAAAAGTCTCCCATTTGATCGCGATACCTGTTCCCGTTCTTCTCACCTCTGCTGTTTTGCGAAACGACGCCGCCTGCTGTCTTCTTTAAGTTGCGAACGGAGAGCACGATTCTCCTTTGAGTTTCTAAGTCACGGTTGGTGTTCTTCTTCGGGTTTCCTCAAGACAGAAGGAAGGAAAGTGCAAGCAGTAGTTCCTTGCGGTGAAGGAAGAAGAAAGAAGAAGAAGAAGATTGTTCTCCAATGACCTCTTCTTGATGGCTTGTGGTAGAAGAGAGATTGAGTTAATTTATCTTGTAAGTATATTTTCTTCGGCGTATCTCGGTGTAGAGTTTCTTTGGTGTATCTTGGTGTAGAGAGAGAAGAACAAAGAGAGAAGAAGAGAGAGCAACAAAGTGAGAGATTTCTCTTGTAAGTCGAGGTGATCGACTGGTGTAAATTCCTCAATTAGTAAAATCCTCTGAAACTCCGTGGACGTAGGTAATTTGCTGAACCACGTAAATTTGTGTGTTCTTTTTAGTGTCATTTTTCTCATTCTATTTTTTCGCTTCGTCGATCGTTGTCTTGTTTGATTTATATATATACCACATTAATTGGTATATAGTTCGCAACAATTATAGCCTCCGACCATTCCTTTTCATTATNGGTTAGGACCAATATGTGGAACTTCAAGTTGAGTAAGAGAAGAGTTTTGAGTTTCTAATGGTGAGGGTACCTTTTCTAGTTTTCTAAGACTAGTCAGTAGGAAAGTCCTATAGCTAGACCTAGGCTACTAAAGAAATTTCTAGACCTCAACCAAAAGTGAGGTCAACATGTGGCAATGCTGATCGCATAAGAAGAAACTGCAGGAATCCCAAGAAGATAGAGAATGATAGCGCAAATGTGGTATCTAAAGAAGTAAAGAATGCAATATTGATAACAGTTCATAGGTTTTTTTATGATGGAAGTGAAGAGCAAAGTGGGTATGGGGCACCATTTCCTATTGTTCCATAAACAGATGGTGAAGAACCACAAAGTTATGAAGAAATCTTACAAGATGAAAGTTCGAGCAAGTAGGAGCTGATAAAACTTTTACTAGGGATAAGTCATTACACACCAAGTGGGTGTACCAGGTGAAAACTGAGCATGATGGCAGTAAGAGGTACAAAGTTAAACTTTTTGGAAGAGGCTTTCAGCAGAGACAGAATATTGCTCATACAGTGAGAGTTGTAAGCATAAACAAGAGTAATTCAAGAAATAGCTTGGAGGTGCCAGACTATTTGGACCTTGCTGATATGTTGACTGAGGATGTTTTTCTTGACCAACTGAAGTTGTGAACAACTTCAGTTGGTCTTCTGGAGTAAAGATAGGGCTTTGATATGCTGAGGTGAAGAATTCATGGTTGAGGATTCATGTTAAAAGAAAAAGGGCAACATCGTCAGTGGAGAATATCAGTTTGAGGAAGAAGATGTTGTAACATGTGTATCAGTCTCCAAGTGGGAGATTGTTAAGTGCTGAAGCCCAATCCACGCCTCCCGATCCCGCTCCCGCACACCCGATCGCGAATCATCGCGATTGCTCCCGCTCCACTGTAGCGATACATGTTCCCGCCGCTCCTTGGTCCTAAATCACGAAGAGACACCTCCCTGTTGTTCGCGAAACTGTTTCCGCGAATCATTCCCATCTCCCGTCTTCTTTAAGTTGCAAACAAAAGAGAAGAAAGTTTCTAAGTCACGGTTGGTTTTCTTCTTTGGGTTTCCTCAAGATAGAAGGAAGGAAAGTGCAAACAGTATTTCCTTGCGGTGAAGGAGGAAGAAAGAAGAAGAAGAAGATTGTTCTCCCTTTGCTTCTTCTTGGTGACTTGGGACTGAAAATAAATTGAGTTTATTTCTCTTATAAGTTTATCTTCTTCGATGCATCTCGATGTAGAGTTTATTTGGTGTATCTCGGTGTAGAGAGGGAAGAACAGAAAGAGTACATTAGTATTTTATTTATGTCATTTTGTGTTATGATTTATGCTTTCTACTATTTTTTTTTTATTGAAGAAGTCTATACAAAGAAGAATTTCAATCACAATTTATGGAATATATACACTTTTATGTACACGGGACTTAAATGAGATAATATAGAAAGTCAATGAGACTCTGAATGGGTTTGGGGCGACGGTGCGGTGGCAGTGCGACACCGCACTATAGTTTTATTTGTTTAGTTAAACTGCATTTTGACAGCTTGTTCAAAAAGCTGCCGCTGAAATCTACGTTTTCCCACTGGCCATGACTATATGTGGTGGCAGTTTTTTAGTTATTAGTAGAATTAAAAAAAAATGTAATTGACACCGCAGTTTTTTGAATATCTGATTATTTTTTAGCAAATTCACAACTGTTTTTTAATAAGCTGCAACTGCCCCAAACAGACCTTCTCTTGACACTTGACTCAGTTAGAAGGTGATTAAAATGAATAACTAAAAAGGTAGTTATTATTAACCAACCTTAAGTACTTTTGTTTGTAAATTAAAAGATAATAATAATTGAACCTTCACAAGAGGGGGGACTCCTGCAATTAAAAATTTCAATATAAGTTATCACATATTAGTTTTGTTGGCAGAGATTTTTATAAATGTTATGAAAATTTATGAAAATTTTGCAGATACATTTTTAGATAATTTTGATGGTAAAAAAATAACAAAAAATAAAATATTATTGAATTAATGATAGTTTTTCATATAAATATTGTTAGGTATGACTCATATATCATAAATGGGACATGTTGGAGCGGAGCGGAGCTCACGAGCGGAGTGGAGCAGAAGGATCTGTCCAATCGGAAGAGTTTAATTATGTGGGTTGGGGGTGTCGGGGCAACACCCCATGGTTTGATACATATGTAATTTAAGTAATTAAATATTGTACTATAGGGTTATATATATGTCTGTTTGTAACCTTAGGTGAATCTCTGGCTCTCTGAGACTCCGAGAGCTGGATCCCTGAATTCTGTAACCCTTTTCTAAATTTAAAAAGGAATCGTTGCTCTGCTCTCGAGAACGTAGACATCTTTGCTGAACCTCGTTAAATTTCTTTGTGTTCTTCTGAATTTATGTCGATTACTGTTTTTCATCGCCCCAATTACTCAACAAGTGGTATCAGAGCATGGTTCGAGGGTAGAGAAGAAAAATTTGTCCAACATAAGAATAAAGAAGATTTTGGCTGAGAAGATTGGTGGCTAGAGATTCGTGGCAGTTTGAATTTCGGCACAGAGAAAGTTCAAAAACGAAGAGGGCTTCGGACGATTCGACAGGAAGACAAGAGCTTTTCCGTAAATGCTTTAAATGCGACACCAGACGCGCGCAGACAGTAAGAGTTTGACGAAGCTTCGGAGGAGTCAGCGCAGGAAGGCGTTAGCGAGATCGGCAGAGGGGCAGGAAAGTGTTGTTGATATCGACAGAGGAATAACGACAAAAATTGCGACGTTCTCGATCGCGACAGAGGAATCGTGGCTTTGGCTTCGGCGGTTCAGATGGGCTTTGGTTCGACGAGATGTTTCAGCGTAAGGTGTTGGAAACGGTGAAGCCCGGTCCACTATGCTTGGGCGGTTGCTTTACTTTAGAGAGTCACACATCTTCACAAATAACCACTATCACCTTCCTTTTTTGTGAAGTGAAACATCTCTTCGCTCCCTCCTGTTCGTGATAAAAACTTCGAATGACTCTCCTTGGTTTTTGTAGTCACGCTTTGAGTTTTTCTTCGGTTTCCTCGGGATAGAGGAAGGTCTCCTCGGGGCAGAGGAAGAGAAGTGCAAGGAGGAGCAGTTCCTTGAGGTAGAAGGAAGAAGAAGAAGATCGTTCTCCCTAGGCTTCTTCTTGGTGGCTTGTGGCAGAAGAGAAATTGAGTTTATTTCTTTTGTAAGTTTGTCTTCTTTAGTGTATCTCAATTTATAGTTTTCTTCGGTGTATCTTGATATAAAGAGAGAAGAAAAAAGAGAGCAATGACGTGTGAGAGATTACTCTTGTAAGTTGAAGTGATCGATGATGTAAATTCATCAAGTAGTAAAATCCTCTGCAACTCCGTGGGCGTTGACAATTTGTCGAACCACATAAATCTGTGTGTTTCGATGTGGTTTTATTCTTTTTTTGTGTGAAATTTTCTCATTCTATTTTTTGCTTCGTCGATCATTCTCCTGTTTGATTTATATATATATCAATTGGTGTATATCTAGATCTCGCAATAACAACTGGTATCAGAGCGTGGTTTCAGATCTGAGGAAGAATGATGGCTGCAAATGAACTGAAGGTTTCAGTGATCGAGAAGTTTGATAGCACAAATTTTGGTTATTGGAGAATGCAGATAGATGTTGAAGAACCACATAACTATGAAGAAATATTGCAAGATGAAAGTTCGAGCAAGTAAGAGCTGACATAACTTTTACTAGGGAAGAAGACATTGCACAACAAGTGAGTGTATCAGGCTAAGACTGAGCATGATGTCAGTAAGAGATACTAGATTTGTTGAAAAAGACTTTTAGCAGAGGTAGAATGTTGTCCATGTAGTGAGAGTTGTAAGAAGAGACAAGCGTGACACAAGAAATAGCTTGGAGGTGCAAAGCTATGTGGAGCCTGCTGATATGTTAACTGAGGGTGTTACTTTTGAGAAACTAAAGTTGTGCATAGCTTCAGTTGGTCTTCTGGAGTGAAGACAGATGTTTTGAATTACGGAGGTGGAGAATTCAAGGTGGAGATTTATCAAGGTGTTACTTCATGACGTATTTTCTCCTAAATGGCTGAATATTTGACAAGGTTGAGATTTGTCAGACATATGTATTTCTCCTAAGGGGATGAATATTTGCCAAGGTGGAGATTTGTTCTGCATATGTATTTCTGCTAAGGGGTTGGATATTCGTCAAGGTGGACATTTGTTAGGTATGACTCATATACCATAAATGGGACAAAGCGGAGCCCGCGGAAGGATCTGTCCAATCAGGGAGAGTTTAATTATGTGGGGTGGGGGTGCCGGGGGAACATCTCGTGGTTTGGTACACGAGTAATTTAATTAATTGCATATTGTACTATACGATTATATATATATATATATATATATATATATATATATATATATATATATATATATATATATATATATANATATATATATATATATATATATATATATATATATATATATATATATATATATATATATATATATATATATATTGTTTGTAACCTTATGCGAGTATCTTACTCTCTGAGACTCCGAGAGCTGAATCCCTGAATTCTGTAACCCTTTTATGAATATTGAAATGAATCGTTGTTCTGCTCCCGAGGACGCATACATCTTCACCGAACCTCGTTAATTGTGTCGATTATTTTTTTTCATTGCCCTAATTACTCAACAAATATATTTTGAAAATATATTATTTAGAAAAAAAATTATCGATCGTGTGATCTAGAAAATAACTTCCAATTATTAATAAGTAAAATTCCATAAATTACTTAAAAATTTCCCATAAATATACATCTTCAATCATAAAAAATAATCTTTAAACATGAAAAAAAAAACTATACACGGTTATTTACTGTTTTTTACACATTTAAATTATTCAAAAATATTTTTAACTAAATTTATATTTTCAACATATTAAATGCATCTAATTTAAAACTAAAATATACATAAAAATAGAATAAAATAAAGTATCCAAACGACCGCTTAGATCAGTTCCACGTGGCTTGATAAAATAAGACAATCGTTCATCAGACCAGATGTAAGGGGAATCAAATATGAGCTCATTAAATAAAGTGGCACATTTCCCGAGTGCAGATCTCACGCTCCCCTGTCCGCCTTCTAGCGGGCATCGCAGGTGAATTCCAGGTTTTTACATCAATGCCCCTGTCGCTTAATAAATATTACATGGTAGGGATCAAAATTTTAAATATGATGGAGCGGTGACACAAATTTAAATTTTTACATTTAATTTAAAAACCTTAAACATAATAAATTTATCACTTCTGTTTAAATATAAAATAAATTTTTTGGGTGTTTAAAAATATAAATTTTGAATTTAAGCAGAAAAAATATTATATTTAAAGTTTTAAGTGATTGATATGTAAAAGCCTCAGCAAAATAACGATGGAAGCGATTATAACCATAGTTTCTCCTAGTTTGAGTCCAACGAATGAAACTCATTGACCTGAAAAAAATAAAAAATAAAATAATTCATTATATTTTGAAAATTAAAATAAAATAATAATTATGTCCAAATGTGGTGCTATATTAAATAAAAATAAATTACAAAATTTTAAGTCAGTTAATTAAAAAAAGGCTCATATTGCCCTATAAATTTCTGTTTTTCATTTAATTGTTATTTTAAATTAAGTATTAATTCAACAAATAGAAGAGATTGAATCTATGCAATTAAACAGCTCTACAATCATGTATTAATCTATAGTTAGTCAATAGCAATTTACATTCGATCATCAAACCTTCTTATTTTCAAATTTAATTTTTAACAGAAGCTAAAAATTGATCCTCTTCTAACTAAAAATTAATTGTCAATCCATATTTTAATGTGCAAGATTGTTGAATAAACATAATAATTAAATACAAACTATTGAAATCTTATGATAAGTATTCATCGTTCGATTTGCACATTATAAAAGCGGATGGTTGAAGGGTTGGATTGTCGGATCAATGCAGTTTAGTGCGGTTCAATGTGAGAAAGGTCTTTTAGACCAACTGGAATCAGACCTTCTACAGATTCACGATAAGAATGTATGATCATGATCATAAAAATCATACAAAAATATGAAGTTAGTTAAAATTATTTCTGTATGGGGCAACTTATTTGGTGTGATGGCGTTTTGAAAATGCACTTGGACTGTTTGGGTAAACTGTATTTTGACAGCTTATGCGTTTTGAAAATGCTTAAAGCAACGTTTTCATACTGCACTTATCTATATGTGGTTGTAGCTTTCTGACAGCGATCTGACTTTTCCAAAAATATAAAAAATACTAATTGTCATTATTTAATAACTTAAGCCCCAAAGAGTTAAAGCCCCATTTAATTTTGTATATGTTCCCTGTTAGAAAATTGTAATAGTTAATGTTTGTCTTGTGGATTCAAGGGGCTTAAAATCATATTTAAATGCGGACCACGCGGGCCCTCAATCTACCCGCCGGCGCGCTCCCCGCCGTCCGATTAGAGGCCCGCACGTTCGAACTGCTAGTAGAGAACTGGCCTATGAAATTCCACCACGTATTCACACTCATACTTTCAATAGACCTGTAAACTGGACTTCAGAAGGTACCGCTTATTTCTGCTCACAGGAGAGTGGGTGCGATTCTGGGTGGATTAGTTTTTTTTGTAGCTTTGCGGCGAAGCGAGTACTGGATGCGAAAGTTTTTGGCGGACTACTGTGAGAAATTTTAAAAGAAGGGATTCTCCATTTGCCCGCCGATTCCACTGACCAGCACTCAGCGGGCGTTTTCTCGGCTAGGGTTTGGGCTGAGGGTTATCATCACTCGCTCATTCCTCCGTGAAGGTCGGTCGGGGTACGCTTTGCAATAACTAGGATTATTTACTTCCTGCTGTTCCTTTTCTTCTTCATTAAACCAGGTTTTTAGTTGTTTGTTGTTGTTCTACGATTTTATATATTTTTCGATTGCAGTGTGTGCTGGTGCAAGGCGTGGATGGAAAGCGATTATCATGTGAGTTCAATCTACGATTTTTGGCTTCGTATGGTTTTTTTAATTCTTCATGCGAACGATGAGCATAGAACGATGAAAGTTGGTATTTTCTTTCTTTGATGTTGTTTGTTTGGGTTTTGGTTTGATTGTGGTGATATGTTGCTCTCTTTTGTGTTAATGAAGAAGTAGTGGAAGGAATTTTGAAAGGACGGGTAATTCTGGGAAAATTCGTTCTCTAGGGTTTGGATACGGAACTGCTCGGTTACCTAGGTGTTAGTAGTTTTTTGACTTAGATTAGGACTTTGGTTATAGATTTATGATAGATGTGAGCATTTTCGCTGTACTTCTTATGCTTAATACATCAGCTTATTGCGGGCATTTCCTAGTTACCTTCATCAATTTAATAGCTTCTGATGGTATTAGTTTCAAATTAAACATAGCATCAGTTGTAGTTTATCCTTGATGTGCTGAAATTTTTATGTTGTTCAAATGGTTAACCAATTAGACCTGTTCTTTAGGGTTTAGTAGATGTGTCTTAACCACTATTATTGTATTGAAAAAGCAGAATAAAACACTAACTAGTCATATAAACGTTATAAGTTGGTTATCCTCTGATCAGTGCGTAGTTGTTTAATGGTAGCACATCGCATAATTTACTGCTTTACTGATTAAGGTCGTTTTTGGAACTTATAAATGTTTCTATTCAAGATTTTAGACTCTGGTTCCATGTGTTATGAATTAATTATTCTATAAGAGTTTTAGAAGATGGTGAATGAAGGAAGGTTGGATATTTACTGTCATCGTTTCATGTGCTTTAAAATTAGTGGCCTTTTGACCATAAAGTTTTCGGTTTTCTTCTAGGAAATAACTGCCAACAAATTACTTTAAAATTTGCTTCTGAATTATACTTTCTAAATCCGAACATGGGTCATTTTCTCGTCTTTGGAGTGATTTATTGTTGCAAAAAAATTATAAAGTGAAACAATTGTAGGAAAGCTAACCTAAAAAAATTGATTTGTGTTACGTGCTAGAAAACTTGTGATGATAAATAGATAACTTTATGTTTTAGTTTTGCACAAAGATCTCACATGAACAAAAAAAGAAGGAAAAAAAAAGGAGTCATTATAATTTTTTATGTGAAAAAAAGCAAAATTCATTTGGCCTATCTTAGATAAAATAATATACTATTATATAGATTTTCTCTATTTTTAAATTGAAGATTGGACTATAAAGTTTGCATCACAAACATGACTTTTTATGTGTAGTGGAAAATGATATGCAACGAAGATGGAGACAATGGGCAGATAATGGTGATATTGATCAAGTGATGATAGTTTGGTTAATAGTTGGGAAAAAAATGATAGCCTTTTGACTAGAACAAATAAGTTAGCTGTTAAATGAGGGAGGATAACTTTTAGTGATTGGGCAATTGTGGTATGGATATGACTGTTAAGCAACAATGGTTAGACAATATTAGTTGCTAGTTGTGATTGCGGGTGTTGAGTGTTAGATTGAGCTCAAGAATTCTTTAAGAGTTTGTTTGAGATAGGTTTTCCCTTTTTTGTTTTCCAAACTACCGTCGCTTAATCATTTGGCAATTGCTCGCTTGTTGATTTTTTGAATTTTTTTTTGTTGGGAAGCTACTCCTGAGAACCAAATTTATTAAAGTGTGATAACTGTAAAATATTGTCATCCAACTTTAAAAAAAGAAAATATCTGTAATACTCACTATAATTTCAAAAAATGTTAAAATTTTCAAATGTTTCAATCACTTTTATAAAAGTTTCAACCACATTAAACAGATCGTAGATCTCTAAATATAAGTTTGATTATTCATAATTTTTTGAGAGATATTTTGATATTTTTATCCTAAATCTTATAGCAGTTTATCAGATGACACGCAAATTTCTTAGACTATAGAGGATTTTATAGCATTATAACATTTAAGTGGTTTAATTACATTAAATTTGAGAGATTTTAGGCTTGTTGAATTACTCTTGTTGAGATATTTGTTTTGATAGTAATAATCGTACAAAAGCTAGAGATCGTATGTCCTTCAATTGACGTCATAATTTTTTAGCAAAATCTTAAGTGCTTGATTTGTGCTCTTTTCTTATCGATTCCGATAATTTTGTCTTGTTGAGTTCACCACATTGAAATATTTATTTCAAGTACATGTTTATTGAAATTGATGTTCCCATATTCCTTAATTTAATTTTAGAAATCTTAGTTTAGATAGTGTATCGAGATTCATACTTGATTGGATAACTTTTTTGAAGACATACGTGTGTTTTTTTTTTAAATTATGTATATATATATATATATATATATATATATATATATATATATATATATATATATATATATATATATATATATATATATATATATATATATATATATATATATATATATATATATATATATATGTAAATGTTCCCCAATCTACTTCTTAGGGCAAATTCTCACAAATTAGCCAAAAAATTAACTGCATCTGCTTTGCATGGATTTGACTTAAAAAAATAATTTTGCTATGAAGCAAATAGCTTTTTCAGTAGAAATGAAGCTATAATATTTACGTTCAACTTTGCAAAATATATTTTACACATTTATACTTAGTTAAGCCAACCTTTTTTGGCACCCAAAGAAAAAAAGAAGCTAAATAGCAATGTTCTTATGCAGTTATTTAGCAAAATAAGATTGTATTGGCGCTATAATTCCTGGATGATGTTATTGGCACTATATAGGGGGCAAGTATCTGATGCTGTTATCACACCCCAGTATCATTGCCTTTCCTTCTCTCTGAATAATTAATCCTAATGCCCATGTGCTAATTTTTATTTTCTGCTTATAATAGCTTTAGTAACTTTCATTGTTTTGTTTTTCCCTGGGTAGTGGATGCTCTACCTTCCTGCATTGGCACGATGGTTATTTCATTTTCGACTTGACAGTTGTTTTGATAAACGTATTGTCGATGACTGAACACAAAAGAATATAATAGAACATCACTTATTGCGGCTGTTTCCATTTTGTCTTTTCCCCTCGTTTTCAGCTTTTAATAGCTCACATGCCAATAAATTTTAGTGAATATGCTTCATTGCGTCAGATGTATTTCTCTACATCCTCCATTTTTTTCCCACCTGAGTTTTTTTTTTTATTGTTTCTCCAAGGAGATCATTTAATTCGTCACATCATTGCAGAAAATCACCACATTCTTCTGACTATAGCTTCTCCATTGAAGTTCTTAAGTGGCACTAGAGCTTAAGAGAAAAACTGTTGCAAGCAGCTTCTTTTTCATAGCGACAGAAAGTAAAGTGCTACCTATTCTTTATGACCCCAAAGCCCATGGCTTTAAGGAATAAGAGACGTGTTAAAAAGTCCAGCAATAGATATCTCAAGCCTGGTGCTCTTGCAAAGCTTCGTTATAACTTGTCTACATCCCGATGCTGCACTGACATAGGAAAGAAAAGGGTTGTGTTAGATTCCAAGGATAAGAAGAACATTGGGAAGCAAAGGATAATGTTGGATACTGAGGAGAGGAAAATGGATTCATTACTCAGAGCTGATATTGGCAATCAAAGCACAACGCCTGATACATCTTCAACGACAATTAATTTCTGGTCTCCGTTGAGGCCACACCATGTGATTAGACAAGTTAAATTGCTTGAGTCACCGAGAACACCAGCTGCTATAGATTCGGAGTGTCACTCAAGGCTTGAATCTCTCCCTATAGAACTTTTGGTATGTGATTACAATACTTGAGTTTGTTCCTTGGATTGCTTTTTGAGGAATGATCAATTTTCATGTTTGGCATTAATACTCCCGTGTCTTGCATTTGTCTAGGTGAAAATTCTATGCTATTTACATCATGATCAATTAAGAGCAGTTTTCCATGTCAGCCAGCGAATTCGATCAGCGGTATGATCTTATTCTTTCTACATTCATCTCTGTTATGATCTTTCCCTCTACTAAATGGTTTGGAAAATTTGTTCTAGGTTTAATTTAAATTTATTTATCATATTTTCAATAGTTATGATTAGGGGTGTAAACGAGCGAAATTTGGCTCCTTTAAAAATAACACTGTTCGTGTTTGACTCATGTTCAAATTAGCTCATGAACACTATTCGTGTTCGGCTCGTTACTTTTTTGTTGTTCGTGTTCTGTTCGAATTTGGCTCAGTATGGATGAAACATTAATTTAAATATTAAATTTTTAAATTTTGCATGAAAAAAATATTTGTTCAAATAAAACTTTTAAAAGTAAAATTTTATTATTCTTTTAAAAATTTGAGAGAAATAATTCATTTACATCGTCAAAGCAGATGAACAACTATTCATAAAATTTTATTATACCACTAAAATTGATAACTTTTAATTTTTGAAATAAAAGAAAAAATATAAATTTATAGTCACTGGTCACGATCATAGAAATGTTTTGAGAGTTGAATTCACAAATGAACAAGAAATATATTACTTCATTAATATCAATGACAATTACAAAATTTACACATTTAAAATATTTACATCTAAAAAAAAAATGAAAATTATAATAATTACAACACATCAATTTATTATACATTTACGCAACATTTACATCTTCAAAAAAGAAAATAAAAATAAAAAATAAATACTCAATTTTTTCTTCTTATGCAATGATTACTTTGATGATCCAAAAATGATTTGTATGGTTGCACTTGCACCCGCATAACAGCTAAAAAAAATGATAAAAGAAATATTTGTTCATATCAGAGCTTGTTATTTCCATCTGTTAAGAATTAAAATTATCTTACCGTGTCTACATTATATCCCTAAAGCATAAGTGGTGTTTCATATAAGCCATCTGAATGACCATGAATCAGGATAATTCAACAGGAAACATAATACCTTAATTGATCAATCAACAGCAAGCATAAGTGATAATAAATGATCATGATTCATGATCATGTTTGCTAGAGCTTAGATGGTATGCATTAGCGTACAAGTTAATGATAGCGGAGTAGCAGCTCGTTAGAATCAAAGACGCAGAGTAGCAAAAAGCAATTAGTGGAAATTGAGTGGTATTTATGTAAATTTTCCAAATAAAAAATTTGCAAAAGAGTAATACTTAACAAAAAAAAAAAAAAAAACATGTTACAGAGAAGAAGAGAGAAGAAGAGCTCATAACTTACCTGAATTTAAATCCTAATGATTCCATCCTAAAGATAGAAAATAATTAGAGCACAAAAAATCTCAAGCTCAACGGCCAAAAGTGCATATAAATTCAAAATTATGTTTAAAATCAACGACTAACCAGCTAGTCATTGATAAACAAAAGTCCCACATCAATGTATTGTTAAAACTTCAAATAATAAGCCGAAATTAATGAAAATATCTCATTATTACGTCATTGAGCCGTCTATACGATCACACCGATAAATTTACATCGAATTGTTCCTCTTCCATTTTCTCTTTCTGTTTATTTGTAGACAATGTTCTATAGTCATCAAGAACTCTCCGATTGGCATTTAAAGCATACTCTGAAGCCATTGTTGTTGTTGGAATTGATAAAATATTCTTAGCCATTCGGGATAAACATGAATATTTTAGAGTGTTAAATTTCCACCACTCAAGGATATCAAATTAATCATTATTGTTAAAAATAAACCGTTATTAAGATATATCTGCAAATCTGGTTTTGAAGGTTGAGCAAACCTCAATGATACCACAAAATTCGTAAATCGAAGTATACAATTAAAATTTGTGGAGAAGATAAGTCACTTGGAATGTTCAAAGATTTGCTAACATTTGTTGTACTAGAGCTTGCAAAATCAAGTTTATATTTATTATATATATTAAATATATTCCAAATTCTATCTTCGAACTCTTGAGTTTTTTAGCTGATTTCAATGGATGAATATATTTTTCGAGTATATATAAGAAAATCTCGCTGTCTTGTTCATCTCGTAAAGTATGATTGTGGAGGCAATAGAGGGTTTTAAATTATCAAGCATTTAGGTGATAACAATACAGTTAAACATTTGACCTTTTTCTGTATTTGGTGTTGTTCGTCTATTTAGGAGTTGGAGATTTATGAATCTTGAGTTTCTCATGAATTCCTATTAAAAAATTAAAAACATGAGATCACCAAAGATGGTATGATTCGGTTTAATGGATATTCCAACAATGAAGAGCGTTGCTTTCTAGAGTGTAGTAGATGCTACACGGGCGCTACTAAGAGAAAATAATGTATTAGGGAAAATTTTATGCTATAATAGATATAGTTGAAGGAATTGTGATATTGATCTTGGGATTTACATTGATATCACATATTTCCAATTTCTTCACATATATAACCTAAAGTTTGATTCTTTACTGTTATAATGCTTTGTTGTCATAAATCTATGCATGAAAAAATGTATTTCATTTTTAAAGAGTTAGTTATAATGATATTCTTCTATGTGATATTAAAGATTTGAGTGTTATGCATGTATATATGAAGGTAGAGGTGTTAGATATGTAACAACATAACAATTGGGTGCTATATATATAATTGTTAGATATGAAATATTGCCTACTTGTTGACATCTATCACAATTTTTGATATAAGCATTATCTCTAAAGATAGTAAGCTAATAAAATTCAGATTGTAAAATTTTGTATGTTTTATCAACACCAAAATGTCCCCCAAAATAAGAATTATGACATTTTTTGGTAGTTTCATAAGTTTCTTCTAAAGACACACATCTTCGAATTATAAGATCATTCCCTTGTTTATATAAAAATGAGTCATAATAAAAATATGTCTTATCTTTAGATATAAATTTTCTCTGCTGTTGGTATGTCATTCCATAAGGTATAATTTCACTTACAAGAAAGTTCAAAATGTCGGCATACCACGGAACAAACAACTTATTAATATTGAACTGTTTTTCGTCTGGAAAATGTTCATTAATTTATTCTTCAAAACTAAGTGATTTTTCTAATTCAAGCCTGGACAAATGACCATTAATTTGATTTTCAGTCCTCTTCCTATCTACTATTTCAAAGTCAAATTCATGCAAAAGAAGAATCCATCTTAGCTGCTTTTACTTGAAAACTTTTTTTCCAACAATTCTCGCACTTGCAGACTGGGACACATACCACCACAGACCTTTTAGCTGCTTTTACTTGAAATTTTTTTTTCGATAATTTGTGCGTTTTTCCAATGTGAATAATTCAGACATGTTCTCAGTCCAACACTAACTTGATGAAGTATCTTTCGTAGATCCACTGGCAATGTCTGCAAGTGGATTGAATCTGCTTAAATGCGCATATTTTTACAGAGTTTAGTAAAATGCTTCTTTTTAAAAAAAAATTATATTTATACAGTCAATGATTATCATCAGTTTTTATAATTTGTTCTTATTTTTCAAGAAAGATGATATTTTATTCATTCAATTTCTATCCATGATATGATATTTACCCTCGTTTTATCCCTACTTCTCTCCGATGCCTAAATTGGTGTTTGAATTCATCGACACAGGTCATTATAGCTAGGCAAACTTATTTTAATTACACAACTCCTGACCGGTCCAGACTGGAGATGCTCAGGATACAAACCCCTCTTCCAACTGAAAGTTGGCCTTTCACTCGGTATGCAAACATCATCTCTTAGGGCCCCATTTCTGCTTCGATTTTATTTTCTATTTTTTGTTTGTAATTTCTTTATTTTTTAAATTTTTAAATATATTTGGTTAGTATGATTTTTATATCTTTCTATATTTTTATTTTTAAAAACAAATCACCTTTTATATATATATAGTGTTTTTAAAAAAATAGCTACTGTAATCTTACATGTTTTAATTCAAATCAGAATATAAAAGTACAACAACAACAATTTTATTTTCTATTTTTTGTTTGCAATTTTACTTTTTTTTTAAATATGTTTGGCTTGTATGGTTTTTATACTTTTTGTATTTTATTTTTAAAACAAATCACCTAATTAAAAGAACATTTTGAGTATTTTAAAACAATGTTTTTAAAAATACAACAAAAAGCAAGAATAAAGCCTTTATCCCACATGCTATGTGGGGTCGCTACATAAATTCTTTTTCTCCATTGTGTTCTATTGTCATATTTTTCAAGAAATATGTTCTAAAAAAAAAAAAAAGAATAACATAAAATGATAACTTGAAACAAAATTGATGGAGGGCTTAAATTTTCAGTTGATTGAAACATGCATTTAACTATAAGTACATCATTCTGTGCTTGTTGCAGGGGAGTGGGTAAAGGCATCAGGATCTCAAGCCCGCTCACCCCAAAAGCTCCGCGGCAACCTCCCCGCCCTCCTCGCCTTCATTTGCTCGACATAAAACAGGTCGCGGCCGTTCTCTTCCAGGATTCTACATTACCCTCTAGCTGTATGTTGCTTCCAAATTTTCCAAAACCCAAGCTTCTCAAGCCTCTCGCTTCAAATAGAGTATTGTTTTATGAGGATGAGTTATGCAAGGCTGTTGCGCAGAACAAGCTTCGCTGAGATTTCTAGTCATCATCTTTGTCCTACCTACATCTCCCCCTCCCCGTCCATGTCTGTAAATAAACATGCTGGATCCTCGTTTTGATGTTTTGTAGTATTGCAGATTTGCCCCTCAGAAATTTTGCGCTTGGAGATCAGGCAATTCTATCATGTTTTCTTCTGTTTAGAGGGAGATTGTTAGGTGTTGAGAAACAGTGGAGTTTTCCCTTCCGCTGCGATGTTCTCTTTTCTGTATGTACAGTTCTCATAAAGTTCCATGTCTCATTTACTGTTTCTTTACCATTTTGTTTCACTTTTGTTTAATGCCCCGATTTCTTCATTTGTGAGTAAGTTTGTACCTCTTTATAAACTTATATATTTCTATGATTAGACTAGTCGTCATCATCATTATTATTATTATTATTTTGTAAATATAGAAATTGTCACTAACTAGTCTCATAATTTTTTTATATATAAATGTTATTATTTTATAGAATAAAATAATTATAAAGAGACTATCAAATTTATCATTTTGCATGTTACAGAATTCACGAATTTCTATAATTTGTAAATTTATCAAAATTAGTTAAGATTTTCTTATATGATTATTGTCTTAAGATACTTAAGAATTTTGTCCAAGCTATTTTCTCTAGAAAATTTATTGAATGATTTCTAGTTTGTCAAATTTGCATTGAATTATTGCCATTCAAAAAGCGATCGAGTTAAATGGAAGAATTCGTCAACATTCTTCACGTTGTTGAAAATATAATTCACTAATCAACACACTTCCATCAATATTATATAATCTTAAAATCATTTTTGTCCTTTTTTAAGTAATCTTTGCTTCAATGTTATATATATTTCATATACCATTAAGCTTGAGATGCCAATATTAGTGATGTCCATCTCATATTAATGTTGATGCCATTGGTTTTAATAAGTCACTAAAAAATCATCTTGATACACACAAATTTTGATGCGCATTTGGACTCGAAGTTTCAAAAATCAAATTTGGAATTACTGACATCCCAATTTATGATTAAATGATCTAAGAACACCAAAAGGAATAAGTTATATGAGTTACAAGTTTCTACTCATCCAAAAATTGTAGAAGGCAACTATGGTCAATAGGCGGCGGAAGCGGCTTCACGATGGTGGTCCGGCAAATATGATGACAGTGGTCTAGCAACGATGATGGTGGTGGCAAGACGGTGGTCTGAAGACGGGACGGGTCAACGATTGTCTAGCGACAACGTTAGTGGTGGCACGACAGGGATGGTCGGTTGTGATGACAGTAGTGATCGGGCAACAGTGGTCTCTCTACGGTCAGAGTGGCGTTTTAGATCTTATCTTTTTATGGCTTTTAAGCTTAGTGGAGACTAGGATGTTAATGAATAACGTAACATGACCAATTGACAAACTTTACTAAAAAAAAAAATTCAGATTTAGATTGAAAAATATGGCCAGACAAACCAATTCAAACTCAGCTTAAATGGTTCGGATATAGGCTGACCAAACCATTACTAGGATAATATGATTACATAATGTGCAATCAGAAGCCTCATACTGAATTTAGTAAAAATGTGTCGCTAATCTCTTAATTGTTCTTCTTTCTTTCTCGGAATTTTTGGGTATTAATGTCTTAAACTTGATTTTATTTAATGAATAATTGCTAGAATTGCTTTTAATGAACGTTGATAGCATCATGTGAGGAAATTATCTCCCTAATTAATTGTAATTAGTAAGCAAGAGTATATTTTTATGGGAGATTTACATACATATCACACCGTTTTTATGTATTTATATATCTATTGCCCAAAATTTGATATTTATATTTGTAACATTTTGGCGCATAAATCTACGCACTGAAAATATTTATTTCACTTTTATGTTAAGAGATTTGAGTGGTATGTAGGTAAATACCAATGTTTTAAGTGTTAGAAATGTAAATACTAAATAAATAAGAAATGTGGGGTGTCTATGTAAAACTTCAGTTTAAAGCCCGGCTCTTCACTTCCATCACCTCTCCCAGCAGAAAGATCTCTCCAGCAAGGTGGCGGGTGCCCTCTTATGGAAGCGCGATGGTTCTCATTCTCTTCTTTCTTCTTGTTCTTCCTCGTGTTTTCAGAATCACGTCGCTCTGTTTTCTATTCAGAAGGTAAGGCGCCCATTGTTTAGAAAGGTGTTAGGGTTCTTGTTCTTTACTTTGATCCGTGCTTACCTTGATTATTGACACACGAATCTCTTCTATTTTCTCTGGGTATTTAAATGTATTTTTTCTGTATCCGACCCTATTCTTTCATAAAAACATTTTATATTACCTGTGAACATTATTTCTTTCATTTTCATCAATGAAAATCGGCTATCTTGCTGCTCTTTTTTTTTTTGGTCCCAATCGTTGTAATTCAACGTAATTTTTAGATGCTGTATATGATGTATGGTTGGGCTTGGTGTAACATCCACAGTTACAATTCCGAGTAAGAAACCTAGCACATTACCCTTAAATATCTATTTATTAATATGTTATTCTAATATATATATATTTAAGTGTATTTTTAAGCGATTTTGATCTTTGGAGACTTGCACAAAACATTGCCTAAGAACAGCGATGCGATCCCTTGAATTGCTATAAATCAAATTTGGCCTTAAGATTTTTGATCAAATATTTTTGGATTCTTTATTTGTCCAATTTACAAATCCTCTTTACTCATCATAGAGTATTATGTACTTTATTTATGAATGTATATTTTTTATTATTATGTGCGTTTAATGTATGAAAACAAAAAGTTGCTTCTTCAACATGAGTTCCTCGAGAAATTTCATGCATTGATGTAAGCAGGTTTTTTTTTTTTTTTATTTGTGAAGAAAAATTCTCTAAAATTTTTAAATTAAAAGAAAACTTTTTGGTAAAGTATAATTATTGTATGGAACAAATAAATTTTAAGAAGACAATGAGCATATAACTCTAGTAGATTACTCACTTCGATAGGAGTTAAGATGTCTCATTAAGTTATTAATTTTCAGTTGTTCATTATGTTATTGACAAATAGATTTGAGAATAAGTTCCTTGTCCAATGCAACTTTTTTTATTTTGGAACCCCAATAGTTAATGCTACCTCTTCGGTAACAAATTTTCGAAGATGGCTATTAATTTCAAATGCTTGGTGTTCAACATTCCAACATGATGGAAGGCTAAAGATACTCGATGCATCTTGTGGTATGTGTGTAATTCTTATAAAATGAAATATATTCACATTTTACAAATGTTTGAACTCCTATCAAGAGAGAAAATTCAATAATTTCATCATATATGCTCTAAACGTCAATGTTTAGCATCATACTAAGAACCGAAACAAGGAACAAACAATGAATAAATTGCAATAAAGATGTAGATAAGCTCAAATGAGGGCTGATACTAATATTAATGAAAACAAACAATATACAATGTTGATTGACTTTTGGAAGGTGGATAGTCTCTCTAAAACCCTATACACCGCTAGGAACACCACGAGAAAAGAAAAATACAACAAAAAAAACATAAAACAAATTCCAAACAATTATCTCTCCAAAATACTCTCTTAAAATTATTCAAACTTTTTTCCCTAAAACTTTTCCTTTTGTATTTGATTAGTGACTGCGTGGGGCCCATTCAAGCATTGAAACTGCCCTCAGCCTCTCATAGGCTTTCCACCTCTGTCGGCTGGGCCGACTGGTTTGGCCAGTGCAATCTCCAGACCAGTCCTCCTTAGACCGGCTGTTCAATTTGGGGGGGTGGGGGAGGATGGGGGGCGCTGTTTTTGTTAGATCCAACAATGGAACTACAGGAGTCGTCCACAATTCTGATCATATTATTTTCAGAGCATGGGTAGTATGTTGAGATAGCTTTCGAGCATTCTCATGTGGTCCGTAGCACCTAAATCAATGATCTATGGACTAGAGGAGGTAAAAGATGCTAGTTTCATAGGAGCGGTACCTTGACAGACGTGGGAGGTTGATGGACCAACAAATTGCTGATTGGATCCAAGTAGCTTGAACAATTGCTTTATCTGATTTTTTAGATTGTCGGAGGATTTTGGAATGTTCTGGGTAGGAGTCGGCTGAATCGTGGTAGACTCTGATGTCGTAGTGAGACCTTTTGCAATAGAAGTTTAGGGCGAAAGTTTCTGTGTTGGTTTTTCTTGGAGCTTCCAATGCTTGTCACGAGTGTGGTTGGGGTTATGACAGTAATCACAAGTAGGGTAATCTACCCGAGGTGGTATGGAAGAGGGTTGAGCGCTATTAGAGACCAATGCGGGCAATTTATTTGAAGGATTGAAATTGCTGAGCATAACAAGTCTTAGGCTTTCTTCACAGCGAATCTCGATGAAAGAAGCGCGAGCAGAAGACAGAGGATCCCGACCATGAATACGACACCAGATTTCGTCAAGGCCTTTGTTGAGGTCTTTCAGGAGTTGAAACATGTGATTCTTTTCTGCAATCTTCTGGAAGAGAGAGAAATCAGATGGAGACTCCCAAGTGTAGTCGTAATACAAGTTGCATTCCATCCATAGTGCCAGCGGATCATTATAGTGCCGTGTTACTGTTTTTTTCCCAATTTTGTCTCTCGAATCTTCTTAGACAATTCATAGAGTTGGTCAGAGTTCTCTACGTTCGACTAGGTATCAGACTGCAGTTGAGAAGGCATTGGCGGAAGGGAGGAACATATATGAACGACCAATTGATGTTTTCATTGGAGTTGATCAACTATGACATGACCATAGAGTTCTCCACTTCCCAAGCTCCATACATAAGCCGGGTCAGTATTTGGAGGTTCATGGATCATACCTGTGAGGTGATCGAATTTTCTGCTTCATTTGATGAACAAAGGCACCGTTTGAAGCCATTGGAGAAAGTTGTTGCCTTTTAGTTTATGAGTTTTGATCAAGAAGTTTATGTTGATTTATAGTTCCCTAGTTTGCAGGGGAATGAAAGTTGGAGTTGATCCTTCGATGGAATCAAGGGCTTCTTCTGAAATTGGTTCGGTGTTGGAGGAGTCCGCCATGATTCCATTTGTGCCAAGGAGATGTGGTCGGGATTCCAAGACATTGACGGGTTCGAACGGGTAATCGACGTCGGATAAAATTGCAGGCAACAACAAAAAAGTTGCAGGAAGAAAGTTTAAGGCAGCCGAAAGAAGCTTGAAGGGAAGTCGTAGGAAGGACTGGGACATCCGGCGGGATTCTCCACCACAGGGAAGCCAGGAAAGACTTGCAGGGGCAGACGGGCTTGCTGCAATGAAGAGAAGCCGCAAGGAGGACCTACATCTGTAGGCGGTTGACGGGGAGGTCGGCGACCAGGAGACCTTGTAGGGAAGGCCAACGACAGCCGTAGGGGAGGCCGACGGCCGCAGAGGTGGCGCTGATACCATGTTGAATTTTTGAAAACAGCAGTTTGAATTTTATTGATAGAAAGGGGGTCTATATACCTAATTATAAGGATACTCACAAGGAAAGTAGTAAAAACAAAATAAAGAGAAATAAAAAATGAAATAAAAACAACACATAGAGAAATAGGAAAGGAATAATACATAAATTAATACAAATCCCTGCATTTAATGCAAATCTCTGCATAATTCTAATAGTTTTTGAAAGCTTTTCTACTTTAGAAATGTCAAGATAAAAGATATCACCAAATTTATCATCAAGATGTTAGTTTTCCTCCTGAAGATGAGTTTGAGTGAAGAAGCTATGAGTTTTATCAAAAGTGATTTATTTAACTGAAGAATATTTTTGTGGGTGGATGATAACACTTGTATTATTGATACGAGGCAATATTTGATGAACATGCAGTTGTGATATCTTGTGTCAAATTTTCCTCTATGTTGTTTATGAATATGAACATACATAACTCATCCAAAAATTTTTGGAGGGATTTTTGAGAAGTTGGTTGTAGGAAAGAATTCTATCAAATTTAGGGGACCTTTGGAATTAATTATTCTTGAGGGTATTCCGTTGAATAAATAGTTAGCTATTTGATCGACTTTTTCAATATTATATTAATGTTTGATTGTGCACGATAAGTGTCTTAGGTACCTCTAAAATATGACAATATTTTTTTTCTGCCACTCCATTTTGTTGGTGTGTCAGGGCTTGAAGATTAGTAGATACTATCGTCTTTGAAAGAATTGTGCTAACGTGATTAAAATAATCATTAGCAAAATGAGTTAAAAAAATTAGAGTTAAATTATTTTTTTATCAGGGCAATGAATATATGAAATATAGTGGTCCCGTTCAGTGGGATAAAGACTTGTTGTTATTGTTGTTGGCTATGAACATTTGAAATATAGTGCTAACATTAGAATTTTGTTTAATTAAATATACTCATATCATTTGATTGTAGTCATCAATAAACCTAATAAAACCAATGACTCTACAGATACTGGAGATTTTGGAGGGTCCCCAAATATCATAATGAATTAATAGAAAATAATTAAAAGATCAAGATTTACTTTCATGAAAGGAAACACGCTGATTTTAACAATTTCACAAGTTTCACAATGAAAGTATTCAATATTTATATTTATGAAAAATGAAAGAAATATACAGTAAGATTTTAAAAAGGAGGATATTTTAATCTATAATGATGGGTCAGTAGAATGAGAGATGGAGTATGATAGTTGACCTCGATCTTCAAGAAGGTATAACTCATCTTTTTCTCTAGCTTACCAAATCATCTTCCCCGTAATGAGTGTCGACCGCTTTATCTCCAAAATCATTTAAATCTAATTTAATGTATATATATGATTATAATTTGGAAAATAATATTTTAATTTTTGAAAAGTGAGACCGAACGGATCTCACACATTTGATAGTTTAGATGACTGAGCACAATACCACAAGTAGTACACTATTCCGAGGGATATGCATACAACTTGTTGGTATGCTTAGCCATCTAAACTAAAAGATCTGTGACGTCCGTTTGGTCTGCAAAACTTTTTTTTATTAGCTGACAAGTTTCCTTATTTAACATGGAAAGTTAAATAGTGTTTATTTTAAGTTGGGTTCTTAAGTTCCCTATAGAGGCGAGTCTCTATAGTTAATTACATCTTAAATGACCGAAATCACTTATGAAGACTCTCGATTAAGATCAGTGGTTTTGTCTTTAAGATTGCAAAGTTTAGGTTTCTAAGGATCAATATAATGAAATCAAAGGGTGAAAGGCTCAAAATATGAACATTTATTTTCAAGAGTCAATGGAGTGAAAGGTAGGGAATGTCACAGATCCGGGGAGAACACCGACGACTTCCCAATTATCCTATGATTGGACCTTAACTCTAAAGAGACATCCTACACCTCGTCATCGTGGTCTGGATCGTCGCCCTCCGCCTGTTTGCTTCCACGCTCCGCTTCTTGAAAGAGCTACCCTAAAATTCTTAACATAACGATTATAAATTCAGAATTGTGGTGTGTATAAATGTACAATTATTAGTTCAGTGGCTCACTATAGGGTACCTTCTAAACTAGGTGTCCTACTGAGCTCTTACCTAAAATTCTCCTGCAAGTTTGTAGAAACAACATGAATTATACAAGGGAACATGTAACGGACGCAATAAACAGTAAACAATAGTATTACAAACATGAATTATGTGTATACGCAGGAAAGCATGAAATAACAAAAGTAAACGCTGTAAATATAAAACAAACATGTACACCTGACGGACCGACGACTCCTTAAAAGACTCGAGAAATAGCAACAGAAGATCCAGAGTAATTCGAGGAAAATCGCCGAAAACACGAAGAAAATCTGAAGAAAAGAAATCATAAGTGCTTTATAAAGATTTCGAGGAAGTCGTAGGAAAACACATAAAAAATCCGGATTTCAATAAAACCGTAGGAAATCACATAAAAAATCCAAAGAAAGAAAGAAAGCTGTAGGCGTTCGGGTCGGGCTAGGCTCAGAATTAGGTATTCTCGAGGGACTCCGAAGACAACTATCGGTCACCCGTATGTATAGAGCCCGACATTAAACTAGAAAATTGTCCTACTATACCAACTTAGGAGGGTACTCCTTAGCCCAATACCGGCGATTAACAAATGGACAATCAAATTATATTATTTAAAATTTATATTTTTGCATGCATATAGATTTTTTAATATAAGAAAAGTGATATCAATTTTGGTAGTCAAAATACTTTTTGCAAATAACGTATCTGTTCTTATTATTTTTTTATTGAAAATATAATTATCCACAAGTCAATCGCACTGTTGGGGCTAGGACCACCAACAACTATGAAGGCAAGGGTGCTCTGCTAGTCTAGTGTCGGTGAATAATATTTTCATCCTACGTTTCACCGGGTCCCGAGATTGGGTTCCGATATTGTAGAATAGAATATTATTCCGCTCTACCACTGAATGCCTTTATCATCAATGCCTAATACCCCAAAAAGACCGTCCAACTTACGACCTTGCTTGATGGTTTGATATATAGTCATAACTATACGAATGTACTTATGTTTCAGACATAAGCACGTAAAACCCAAACCAAGAAGCAAGGAAACTAAACCGAAAAGCAAGAAATGCAAAAGAAGACTAACTCGCCTCCAAAGACAATTTTGAAAGAAAAGCCAAAGTGGTTGGAGGATTAGCCTAAAACATCTAGTTAGTGGGACTTCTCGATTGAGCAATGAGATGAGCACATCCCCAAAATGCCAAAAGAAACTCTCCTCTTTTTTTTTTTTTCAATCAATTCGACCCGCCAAATTGGGTCTCGAAACATCTCCAAACATTTAACAAATCATTCCTCGAAAAGGGGTATTCAAATTCTTCCCAACAACAAGGATTATAACATTCCATTTCACGAGCCTCAAATCATTCAATTCCACATCAAATCAAAAGTTTCCAATGCCATATGAACCCAATCTCATTCAAAGAATCCCATATAGGTGTTCACGACCAGGGCAGCAAGGAGCCACCGAGCAAGTACACAAAGGAACCAACCAACAAAAACAAGGGCTCTTGGGTAGAAGCAACAAGGGGAGCCACCAAACCTAAACTAACAGCTACAAGCTCACGGGTAAGGGGAGCAAAGAGGGCCAGCTACACCCCAAACAAACACTCCATAAACTCACGGGCAGGGACAACCAAGTGGGCAAAATCGAGCCCAAGAAACACACCCAACAAGCTCACGGCTAGGGGCAGCCAAGAAGAAGTTAACAACCCCAAAGCAAAACTTTCGAAGCTCCAAAATTAAATAAAACCACTTGCATATGTTTCGAACAGAGGGGCAGCCACAGGGGACCAAAGTGAACCCAGCAAGTGGCAAAAAAACCAAGCCACCACCAAGCAAAATCGAGTCCAGCAAGGGGCCAAAACTGAGCCACCATAAATCAAATTCCACAAAACCTTAAAACCCAAAATTCACACTCAGCATATATATTCGAACAGGAGCAGTAACAGGAAGCAAAACCGAACCACCAAAATAGTTGCTCAAAGCAAGAAATAATTCCAACATATATTCGAATAGGGACAGCAATGTAATGAGCAAAATCGAGCCACCAAAACAGTTGCTCAAAGCAAGAAATAATTCCAACATATATTCGAATAGGGACAACAACGTAAAGAGCAAAATCGAGCCACCAAAACAGTTGCTCAAAGCAAACAAAATAATTCCAATATGTATTCGAGCAGGAGCAATAGCGTAAGGAGCAAAACCAATCCACCAAAACAGTTGCTCAAAGTAAGAAATAATTCCAACATATATTCGAATAGGGACAACAGCGTAAAGAGCAAAACCGAGCCACCAAAACAATTGCTCAAAGCAAACGAAATAATTCCAATATGTATTCGAACAGGAGCAACAGCGTAAGTAGCAAAACTAAGCCACCAAAATAGTTGCTCAAAGCAAGAGGCAACAACAGCGTAAAGAGCAAAACCGAGCCACCAAAACAATTGCTCAAAGCAAACGAAATAATTCCAATATGTATTCGAACAGGAGCAACAGCGTAAGTAGCAAAACTAAGCCACCAAAATAGTTGCTCAAAGCAAGAGGCAATTTCAACAAGTATTTCGAACAAGAAATACAACTACAGGGAGCCAAACCGAACTCCTCCTTTCAAGGATACCTCCTTTTCTTTTTTTTTGTTGTTGAAAGCTTCTAATAAGAGAAAATTAAGCATGACAATGTCGTCCAACATATAATTTAAATAGGAGAGTAACAGGAAGTAGAGAAACAGAAATAAGCCCCCAACAGTAAGTTTTTTTTAGCATGCATTTCAAAAAGGGTGAAATAACAGGGAAGAAAAGGAGGTAAGACAAATCCACAACACTCTCGGACTCCAAGCTCACAAGCACCTAGCCGAGAAATGATTCCCGTAGGGTCTCGCCCACGCTCCCCAAAATTCGTAACCTCAAAGCAAAACCCCCCCAACCGCTTCTTATATCCGCAGAAGAGAAGAAAGAAAAGAAAAGAAAATTCTTTCCCTAGGGGAGGCCAACCCAGCGCTCGTCCCAGCAGAAATAAATCATTGCAGCCAAAGCCATAGATGAATGAACAATCGGGAAGGAGGAGGATTGCCATATTCGTACCTCAGGGAACAAGAGCGCCAGAGTCATCCTACCGTGAATGGATTCCCGCTCAGTGAGACAAAACAAAAGAAACTTCGGGAAGCCGCAGATCGGGCAGAGGATGTCGAGAGAGGCAAGGTCAACTCCTCGTTACACGAAGAGAGGGGACCAGCAAGAGGGAAGGTGCGTCTAGGGCTAAATCCAGAGACTGAACCAAGAGGGGCCGCGAGCTTCAGGAGGAGCCTGGGCTCCAATTAGGGACGGGACAAAAGGCCGTGCCAAATAAAGCATTTAGGCCGTAATAAAAGACCCCCCACATCGGTCATATAGTACGAAACATACCCCCAAAATATAAATAATACTTGAATTTCCTCGAATTGCGCACCTCTCGCTCGTGCACGAAACCATATCAAAGTGGGAGTCCCTTCTAACCAAAGTCGACGTCTCGGACGCGCCGACGCGGTCCGTTTCATCATTCGGGGTCGCCCGGACGACTTTGTCGACGGTCGCCAAATTCAAATTTTGTTGAAATAATCACTTGTGACCGATCGTGGAGCCTCCTATAGGTGCGAGAGACGTGAATTTCAACAACTGTGTGCGTTGACGTGTGCACTGTGGTATTTGTGCATCGTGCAAGCGCGCGAAGATCGCGATGGGTTTTTCTATGGTTTCAGATTCTAAGGGTACTCAACTCGAGTTTTGTCGCGTTGGTTTTAATCTACTCAGCTAAGCGTTGAGGATTTTAGAACCGGTCACATGAAACTGCGAGGAGTCAATAAGTGGCTCGAATTTCTAATTGGTGTGGGTCCCAGACTAGTTTTCTAAGAGTCGGTAGGAAACCCTAAATACTAGATCCTAGGCTCTAAGAAGAGCAAGAGAACTCACCAAAAATGAGGTCAACTATGAGACCTTGAAAAACACAATAATCAATAAAAAAATATAATTTTTCAATCATTGTCTTTTGTTAAATTTGTAAATAGATAAAATGTTAATTGTAGGTGTGGGATTGAGAGAAATTAAGGCGTCTCTCAGTCCAGCAATATTTTTTAAAGATCTATCCACAATTTTTAATTTTCTATTGCTAGGATATAGATTTGTAGGTTTGAAATATGTTGATAAGGTTTGTCATGTTGTCGATGGCCCTTGAATCTTGGTTCATAAAAGGAAAGAATTATTAGAGGCACTAATAATATAAGAATTAGAAATCATATCATTCTGAGCAAGAGAGCTAGATCTTGATAGTTTTTTTAAGAAATTTAGAAAATTTTTTAATTTGCCAATTTTTTCTGAATTGAGTCCTTCTGACTCTACTAGATTGGCTTGTTCTTTTTATTTCTACCTTTACTTCCTACATGGTCTTAGGGTTTACCATGAAGTTTCCAGTATGTCTTTGATGTGCTTTCTTTTTACAGTAGTTGCATTGGAGATTTCTTTTGAAAGAAGGATGTTATCTTTCTGTTGGAAAAGGTTTTGTGCCAGAAAGTCCCTTATCTTAAGATTTAGAAGTTGTCTTAACAGATGGCTTGAGGGCTGGACAATTGATCATCACTGTCTTTCTTCTTTCTTCTGCTCGTACAAGAGAGAATGCGTCATTCAGAGAAGGGAGAATTTCTCGGCTTAAGACTTGACTTCAAATTTAATCAAATTCATTGTTAAGTCCGATTAAAAAATTCAAAAATCTTCTTTCACCCGACAAATTTTGTAAGGATAGCCGCATCCTCACAATATGATATCTTTAGTTCTTGATAGTAGCCCAACTAACCAATAAATCTTCATGATGTTAAAATATTCAGTGAAAGGAAGGTTACCTTGTTTGATAGCGATGAGCTTTGTCTTGATTTCAAAGATGAGTGCAACATCTTTCATCTTTGAGTAAGTTTGTTTAACTGCATCTCAAATCTCTTTTGTGATGGGGAGAAACATAAAAGGTCTACTAATCTCAGATATCATGATATTCTACAACCACGTCATGATCATGAAATCAATTTCTTCTCAAAGTAAAAATTTTGCGTCTTGGGCTCCAAAGGTAGATCTAGAAGGCGTTGAATCTTTTCCTTTTATTGTAGAAAGGTTTTCACAATATGGGAACATTTAAAGTAATTTTCTCCATTCAATTGATAAAATGCTTGAAATAAATGTTCTCATTTTGTCTGATTTTCATCATTACTCATGGTCGATTTCTTTGAAGGAAAGTCAAATAACCCAAACATAATGAATAGAAGGAGAATTTGACAAAATGGTCAATGTTGTAATTGAAAACCGTAACCTTAGAGAATAAGAATATGGTTTAGAGAGAACATCCTAACCTCACTTTGATACTTTGTAGAAAATGGAACAATGGAAAAAAATATCAGGAGTTTTAACTTTTCTTTGTACAAGAGGAGAGATATATATGCACATCTCCCATAGACATTATTAAATATATCTAAAATAAAAAAAGGAAGAAAAAAAAAATAGGGGCGACGATCTTTAGGAAAGCACACATTACAATCTGAGTGTCATAGAGAGATATATCTAACTATATGAAGACTCGATCTGTGCAGGGTTGTAAACGAGCAAAGCTTGAGCGAGCTAAGATTTTGTTTGTGTTCGACTCTTTTGTATTAGCTCGTGTTCGAAATTGGCTCGTGTTTGAATTTGGCTTGCAAGAAATTTGTTCGCTATCGGCTTGATGTTGATCGTTTTGTTCAAATTTGCTTGTGTTTGGCTTTAATTTGTCAAGCATTAACAAAATTAATTAGAATTTGAAAGGTGCAGGTTCAAAAACTGCACCATTCTTTTGTAATAAATGACACCTTACTCCTCAAACACATGAGCTGTAGTGATTTAATTTTATATGTAAATGTCTAAAATATATTATCATATAAATAATATATAATTTCTTATTTCGATCTAAAAGGAGACGACACGATCAGACTTAGGGTTGTTCGTGTTCGACTCTTTTATAATTGAAGCTTAAAAACTTTATGTGTTCAACTTGCTTACCTAACGATTGAATCAAACACGAGATACTTAACGTGCCAAACACGAGTTGTTATCGAACAACAAATATTTTTGACATTCCTAGATCCACTTGCCTTAAGTTCTTTGCTATCTAAGGGTCAGAAATAAATAGATTTGACAATACAAAGTTTTGATTCATATGCCTTCAGTTCTTTGCTATGATTTGGATAGAAAATCAACAAATTTTAATTTTTATCAAACATATAAGCCTTACAAAATTTTAAAAATAAGATGAAGTTAATTATGCTTATTTTGATGGAAAATTAACAATGCACTCATCTTTAAAGCTATATGTTTAAACCATTAGCATCCTTACTATAGTTAGGATAAATTAGAACTAGTTAACAACTCAAACTCAAAAAAATTAATAAAAAAGATTTAACAAAAATTATAAATTCATTTCATATCCAAACCGTGCAAATTGGATTAAAAATGAATTTAATCATGCTATTACATTGCTTTGCTCAGTTAATTAACTGCCCTAGATGTTAACAATTAGAGAATACAGAGTTATTTGATCATAGTCCTTGCACTCATATGCGTTATTCACATTCAAACCCGTAATAATGTTATAAATGGAGTAATATGTCATTCTCTTGCAATCATTCATTCAATTTGATCATCCAAAACATGAAACTCATAGCAATATTGTGATATTTTCATATGTATTTAGACATCATAACTATTGTTGTCACTAAGATGAAGTGTATTGTATGGACTATACAAGCATTAGTAAAACATGATTAATTTGCTTTTTTGCCTTCTTAATTTATTGATGCACCATATCTCTGTGTAAGTTGCCCCATCAAAATCTTATATCCTCTCTCTGTGGGATGGTAGCTATCCCAGAACACATATTTTGATGCATCTTCACAGACGAAGGTGGTCAAGCTATTGCAAGTTTGTGTGACCTCGAAAGTTCCTGTGCCACAGCAGCCTCTCTTGGATTCCACAAATCCTTAGGTTTGGATGACCAAGTTAATAATAAAAAAAGGAATTAGATACTTTTGGTACATTAGCAAAATTATGATTCTTGTTTTAGTTGATGTATAATTACCATATTTAGAAGGGTGTAGGATCATATCAAGCAAAGGGGTATACATATCGATGTAGCGGATCCTCGATTCAGGTAGAGTTCTGTTAAGCCTCTGTGCTTCGTTTGATAACTTTGAATTGAATGACATTGCGGCTTGGTTGTAGGTTGGATCGCATATTCTTTCAATTCCTCCTGCAAGAGTTCTTTGTGATGGTAAACAGCCTATAGGAGGAATGTTCGCAACACTGATTCTTCTTGCCCCTAAATGGTACAGTTTCTGTCAACAATGAGAGCAAATGGTAAAATTAATTTTGTTTTTTGTAAATAATATTGTTTCTACTGTATGTTGTTTGAAATAAAATAAACTCATTGTTATTCTCATGGGAATACATCATTTATTATGATAGCGTGTTTTGGAGCCATAAATGAATACATTAGGAAGATGTTTTGCCATACAATTTCACACAAGTTAAAGTTTTGATATTTAGATCTGAAAAAGAAAAGCAAGAATAGATGGAAAAGAATTCATAAAGCTGATCCTAAATAGTTGATGATTCTTTCATTTGTACTGACTGCTGCATGTAACTTAATTTTGTTTTGCTTTACTTCTAACATAAATTTAATCACTTTACATTCAAGAGCTACTACTCTCATTATATCTCTTTTGTATAGTATTTCACTCCATTTTTTGCACACTAAATTTTCTTATCAAGGATTATTTAGTTGCTCAACGATCAAATATATAAATATATTATTGCATTGCAGTTTATAAATCCATTTATTATGTAACCAAATATGCCTTAAGATTAAGAAATATGAATATATATATATATATATATATATCTATATATCAATCTGACTTTGATACCTGAATGAAAGTTGAAGCTGATTGAACAGTAAAGTTGATGTAGGAGGGGAGATCATACTCAAATCTCCTGAATGACGTGAGAAAATAAGTGTTTGCAAGATCGTCCGTCCCCGTGACGATAAAATATATTGAATTTTTAATGATGTATGCGGCCCTCTTTTCTCCTACAATGGCTTTCACCTTTTCCTTGTACTCCTTGAACAAGTTTAGCTGTCCGTCCATCGAAATCGCCGACTGATGATGAAATATGTTTCGAGTTAAGAGAATTTGCTAGATTTTTTATGAGTATAAAAGGTTTTCTCAGACTTTATTTGATATTTCAGCAAAAAGTATATGAAAGATACCACTAGCTGAGATGTGAGAGGGTCAAATCCACAGCCACCAGATGCAAAGCTTACTCCAGTTATAAGATCATAGGCTGACAGATCTGTTCCCAGATATGCAGGTACGTATTCTTTTATTCCTAACTGAGAAGCTGAAATGAAATCATTGTGAACAAACATATTAATATTTAATTTACATACATACCACCTAATTCCTATGTATTTACGTATCTAACATATAAACTTTTACTTTTTTACATTATACTTCCCAAATCTTTCCTATCACATAAAAGATACCACTACTTTAAACTTTAAAAGGTAAAATACAAATTTTCAAGCATAAGGTGGCATATATATAAAAATTGAAGCTTTGATGATAGATATGTAACTACATAGTAATTAAATTGTATGTATGTAAATCTTCTTAATATTTATTTACTCATTTTTGCCATTTTTAATTATGTTAATAATACTGATGTGTTGGCTGAGGGCGAACACGTCATGCAGCTGACTGAATGAGACAAATGATGATATTGGAAAATCACCTATAAGGTCGGAGGGGATCTTTCCATTGCTGAACCTACCCGTCGCTCTGTGACCAAGGAAATCCTTCCCATATGGCGGGTAGTTGCACCTAACTATTGTCAGGATTGCATTGTTGTTTCCTGGATCGACGACCGAGTCTCCAAAGACAATGACTGCCGGCGGTCGTGGAAACGTTTGGTTCGTATCGACGGCGCAACCATGAAGAGGATGAAGGAACACCACAAAGGATAGCAAAGCGAAGGATGTTGCTCGCTTGTTGATTATTATTGTCATTTGGAACACACAGCTATCTGCAATGCCTTGGAAACAGTAAGTTTGAAGGTTTTAGCCTCATGTCATACATATTTATTGGCATCCATGCAATGGTTTCGTAGTAATATTTCTATTGATTTTTTTATCTTGAAGGAGAAACTTGCTTAGCTAAATTATGTGCTGTCGAAGTCTTACTTTTACAGGCCTTCACTCACGGCCATTAATTATGCAACAATTTTTAGTAGAAAATACGCGGAAAATTTGCAGTTAATGCTATAGCTCTACCTTTCTGAAAAAAGAAAAGGAAAAACACAGCAGCAGGGTCTCCTATTAATTTTTTTATTTTACTACCAAATTGATTGAAAATTGGACTGTTTAAGAGTGCAGAGTTGGCCAAGCACTTTGTTTAAACTTTAGAGTAAAGAGAATACATTTCTGCTAAAAGATGTTATCTGATTTTGCTTGTTAACAAGAGAGTAAGTTAACCATATTCCTTAGTGAAGCCTTTGGGGCCTCACTCAAGTGATAGGTGTTTATCCAAGGCTTAATTTACTTTTAGTCCCTTTTAACATCAACATCTTGTAATTCAGTTCTATCTTGAGATTAAGGGTTTCTTTGGGACAAATTTTTTTGCTTGCGTTGTATTTCAGATCGTCACAAAAGCTCTGTTTGGGTATTGTTTTATTGTTTAAAAAAATTTTATGATGAGAAGTTTGTTTTTCTTAGAATTAGACCTATTAATGTGTGTAGGGGTGTAAACGAATCGAACACGAACGAACATAGCTTGTGTTTGTGTTTGGTTCGTTTGAAATTTAGTTAGTTTGAAATAAGCTCGTGTTTGAAATTGTTCGTGAAGTCACTGTTCGTGTTCGTTTCATAACGAACAAATCGAACACGAGCTGTTCGCGAACGATGAGCCAGTTTGACATCCCTAATATTAATATATATAAATAATATATTATATTAATTATATAACTTACATTATATAAATATATAATATCTATATTAGTATATTACTAATATAATATATTAATATATTATTATTATTATTAATTTATTATATATTATAATCTATAAAATTTATTTTTTTAAAATTTCATAAATTTTTTATATATAATTATTTTAAATTATTTTATATTTCGAACAATAACGATTCGAACACGAACGAACGCATAACTGTTCGTGTTTGGTTCGTTTAACTAACCGAACGAAAAAAATTTGTTTACGTTCGTCTCGTTTATCTATCGAACGAATGGAACACGAACTCATTGACGAATCGAACACGAACTGTTCGCGAACAACGAGCTTTTTTGACAGCCCTAAATGTGTGGTAAGTGAAAATAATAAATATTTATAATTATCATGACAATTTTCTAATAAGGGTCCGTTTGGAGCGGCGGTGCGACATCATACCGGAATTATTGTTTGTTTGAGTAAATTGCATTTTGACAGCTTTTTCAAAAAATTGTCGAGGAAATTAGCACTTTCCCATCGTTCCTGGTTGAGTGCGGTGAAAGCTTTTTAGCTATAATTTGACTTTTCTAAGAAAAAAAAAAGTAATTGTCACCGCTGCTTTTTGAACATTACTTTTTTTTTTAACAGCTTCACAACTTTTTAATAAGATGCAATTGAGTTTTTGTTCTTCATCACTACTAACTTTCTTTAGAAAAAAATTACAGTTGTCCTTAAAAAAATTACAGTTTTCTTCGTCCCTAATTTTTTTCTTCATCATATGTATTTACATATTTAACCCTTAAAATTTGATTTTTACATATATGCCCCCTTTCTTATGCATAAAAAGTGTCTCACATTTAAAAAAGTTAAAATAGTAATATTTTTGGTAGGATATGAAAGATTTAGGTGGTATAAATATTAAAAGTAAATTTAAGTTGTTAGATATGTAAATAAGTAAGAAGTGGTTGGTATGTATCATCCATAAACTTAAGAAATTACAAATCTACAAGGTCAACGAATTAGTTGAGGCAACTCTCAATATGATCGTAGGTATGTATGCAAATTTTTTTTTTCTCCAAAAATTCATAAGTCCAAAATATTACATAAGAGAATTGTACATCACTTAACAATAAGTTACCAACAAGTAATATTTCTTTTGATATTTAAGCAGTTAAGTCTCGTGGAAATCTTTTTTTCTAAAGCTACTCACCACACATGGTCATTGTCTAAAGTATATTCCTTGATCTGATCATCATGGTCCTTTGCTGGTCTATTTTTGGGGCTCTTCTAAATTTTTCTCATGGTTGGCTTCTCCTCGTGATGTAAATACACAAGATTGCAATTCAGAGTTGCAGTATATGACTATAGAGGCAATAGAAGTCTATGAACTTTTAATACATAAAATGAGCTTCTATTAATATTACAATAATAAAGTTACTAGAAAATTTAAATAACAATAACAATGATACAATGATAAAATTAAAAAAAAAAGAGGTATTTGAGTGAACTATCATTATAATAAGGCAAAGGATAGAGAAAAAAAGGGTTCTCCGTTGCCTTAAACTAATTAATACTGAACTCGTATATGTCACAGAAATATATTAGAAAAAGGCCTTTCAGAAGAACCCCTATGGTCATATGACTCAATATGAAAGAGATATTGGTTACCTTATACCAAAGTCATATATTTCAGAAATCATACCAACACAAAGGCCATTTAGAAACCCCTGGGGTCATATATCTCATCATATACCTCCAAATTAAAAAAACATGAAAAAAAAATAGGTATAGCATGCCCATGGTTACCCAGTAGGCCATCCAAAAGAGACAAAGTGTAAAATGCTCATAGAAGGGAAATAACACAAAAAATTATGAAAAGATTCACAGACAGAACATTGAAAAAGGAGTAAACATAATGTGATTTATGTCCTCATATGATCTCATACAATAATCACTAATTAATTAATGCATTTATAATCTGCTCTTATAACTCAATCATATCTCTAACACCCTCTCCATCCTGCCTATAAGAGTCACCTCACGATCATTATGTGATATTGACTGCCCCAATCAATGCTCTTATGCTTTATGACTATTCAATTGATTTTTGTCCACATTATTAAAATCAATGTTAGTTCTTATAAGGGACCACCGAATATAATTGTGGAGAGCTATTATTACAACAAAAATCTTCACTTTTTTCTAAAGGGATATGCAGACATATCTCGAAGAATAACTTATTTTTTTTTTTTCAAATACCAAATGTTCTTTCAATAACACCCCATAAAGAAGAATGCCACTTATTCCATGTTTTTAGAAGGTGCATAAGTTTTGTCCCATGTTTTTATTCTTCACCGTGCTTTGTATAAAGAAATATGTGTGGTCCTGAAAACTCGAAAGTGGGATTCATAAACTTGCTACAAGTTGCTTATCTCTACATCTATTTTAGAAGGTGAATCGGTCGTGTGTGATAAAATATCAAACGATAAACATGATTATCCGAGCTATAATTGTAAATTCACAATATGAAAATAAGAAATGAATTCAACACAATTAAGTATATATATATATTCAATATTTTAATTTTATTTAGCTCAAAATAATTTGTGGGTGTTTAGAATATTTTTAAAAATAAGTTTATTTATTTCTAAAAAACATAAAATAGAAACATATAAAAAATTATATTATTCAAAAGTATTTTTAAAAATAAAAATAAAAAAATAAAATGATGTCAATTTTTGTCCTTAATTTTTTTGTTTATTGGTGTCAACTAGGTCACACTAAAAAAAAATTATTAGTTAGCTTATGCCGTATGCAGACAAAAGTGTTGAAGCTTACTCAATTAATTATTCGACAAAATTAATGAATAAAAAATCAAGCCATGATAAGTTAATTCTATCATAAAACCCTTTATATACATCCTATTGAGCTTTGCTATTCACAACTTTTGGGCTTCATAATTCTCTAAATGGAAGCGCAAACCCAATTTCTTTTATGGTCGATCTTCGTCTTCACAGCTATCGCCATACTTCTAAGACGCAGATCCTCGAGCAGCTTAGATCTTCCTCCGGGGCCAAGGCCGCTCCCGGTGCTAGGCAACCTTCTCGAGCTAGGCCAAAATCCCCACCGCTCGTTGGCCCTTCTTGCCCGAACCCATGGACCGGTCATGTATCTCAAGCTTGGCATCATCCACACAATCGTCATCTCCTCTCCAGCCTCCGCAAAAGAAGTCCTTAAAACAAAAGATCACTCCACCTCCGCCCGACAAATCCCAGATGCCATGAAAGCCGTAGGTCACCACCAGATCTCCGTAGCATGGATGTCCCCAAACCAATCATGGAGATATCTCCGCACTCTCATGAAGGCCAATCTCTTGAACGCACGGTCTCTCGAGGCAATCCAACTCCTTCGCCGGCGAAAGGTTCAGGAACTCATCGCATATATCAAGGGGAAGAATGGGGAGATCGTGCACGTTGCTCGGGCAGCCTTCTGCACTGTCATCAATCTAATATCTACCACCTTCTTGTCCATTGAGATGGTAGATATTTTCAAGTCTGAATCAGCGCAAGAGTTAAAGGATTTGATGTCAGGAATAATGGAAGAGGCGGGGAGCCCTAACCTCTCCGACTTCTTTCCTTTTTTGGCTCCGATTGACCTGCAAGGCCGTAGACGCCGTTTTAAAGCATACTTTAATAAATTAAATGATTTTTTCGATGAGGTGATAGATAGTCGATCGGCAGGAGATGGTGGAAGAACGAATCATGACCTTTTAGATGTTCTTCTTCAACTAAGCCGAGAAGAAAATTCCAAGCTTAACAGGAGAATCATAAAATCCTTACTAGCGGTAATTAATCACGACATATCTGAGGCCACAAGTTTCCAAATTTTCATCATAAAATCTTCTTTTTAACTTTGTTAGGATTCTTTTGTTGCTGGAAGTGAGACGAGCTCGACTACAGTAGAGTGGGCGATGGCGGAATTGCTTCGCAGGCCGGAACTGATGGCGACGGCTCGGGACGAAATCGCGACAGTAATTGGGTTGGAGAGGGAAGTGGAAGAGTCGGACATGTCGAGACTACCATTCCTCCAAGCGGTGTTGAAGGAGACACTCCGGCTTCACCCGCCGGTTCCGCTTTTGCTGCCTCGCAAAGCCGAGGTGAACACGGAGATAAATGGCTACATGGTGCCAAAGAAGAGTCAGTTGCTTGTGAACGTGTGGGCGATTGGTCGAGACGAGCGGGTTTGGGAGAACCCCGATTGCTTCGTTCCGGAGAGATTTCTCGGAGGAAGCGAGATTGGTTTCGACGGACACCACTTTGAGCTCTTGCCGTTTGGTTCGGGACGGCGGATCTGTCCGGGGCTCCCATTGGGTGTTCGGATGGTGGAGCTCATGCTCGCCTCGCTCTTACAGTCCTTCGAGTGGCGTTTGCCTGACGGAATGAAGCCAGAGGATTTGGATCTCACCGAGAAGTTTGGTCTCACACTCGTCATGGCTGCTCCCCTTGAGGCTATAGCTAGTCCTACCAAACTCATTTAAATGTTCGTGCTTGAAAACTCGGAGTTTGCATGTTAAATAATTCGTATGATATTGATATTCACCTCGTTGACTAACTTGGATGTGATTCATTAGTTTAGATGATCGCACATTGTCTAAATTTTCAAAAAGCTCTAATTTGTTGAACTCTAATACTTTTGGTTGCAGGCTTTTAGAGGTCAAGCAGCCGAAAAAATTTACAATTTTTTTTTTAAAAATGGTCCTTTGAAATACACTTGGCGTTGTGTTATTGAGATCTAGATGTAAAACTGCTTCTCGACTCATAAAATTTTTTCCAAAGGGCGAGCTTCAACACCACCTACCGTTCATATATGATTAGGGCTGTAAACGAGCCGAGCTTGAGCGAGCTCGGGCTTGGCTTGTGTTCGGCTCGTTCGAAATAGCTCGTGTTCGAAATCGGCTCGTGAACAGTGTGTTCGTGTTCGGCTCGATTTAAATATTCGTGTTTGGTTTGAAATTGTCTCGTTAAACTAAAATTGAGAAAAAAAATAGATGTAAAGTGTGAGATTCAAACCTAGATCAAATCTATACAAAAAAAACACTAACCACATTGTCACATGAGGTATTAGAATTTAAACTTAGATATAAATATATATAATATATTATTATATAAGTAATATATGTAATATATTGTTATAGAAAAGTTATATAATTTTTTTTTCGAGTCATTTCGAGCCGAACACGAGCGAACAATTCGTTAAGCCTAATAAGCCGAACAAGAGCTAATTCACAAACGAACGAGCCAAATTGAAAATTACCGGCAGTCTAAAAATTACCGACTGCTTTATGAAATTTACCGGCGGCTTTCGATGGTTGAAAATAAGATAAAACTAAGCTGAATTCCTATTGTGATAATTTGGAATTACTTTCTGCCATAGTTACGAAAATAAAAAGCCTATATGCAATAGAAATAAAAAGCCTATTTGAGCATTTTTAAAAATAATAAAATATGTGAAAATGATAATAGAAAAAACATATTTTAAAAATTTTTCAAATTTAAAAACATAAAAAATTAATTCTAGTTTTTTTAAAGAAAAATAAAAAATTGTTATTTATATTTATTTTCTATTTCTAAAATTAAATCAATAGATTTTTCAAAATATTTTTTTCAATACACTCAAAATAAATTTTAGTCGTTTTGAAAATTCTTAAAAATAATCCTATCTTTAATCAAAAATGAGAAAAAAGTTTTATTATAAATCAAAATAAAAAATAAAATAAACTAAAATTTTTTTACAAAGTTGCTCCTCAACGAGATAAAATTATTGCGTCCGCCCACCACATGCAGAGATAAGTGCGGCGGGTCAATAAAAACTCCCTCTTTGCCCAAAAATGTATATGAGTGGACACACTTTTATTATTATTATCATTTTTAATTTCATTGGACGGTGCAAGCGAGATGCGTGCGCTGTCACGCAATAATCCTCTCCTCAACGAGCAAAGGTGACTTTTTGATTGCTGACATGCAGTACCCGCGTTAGCGATGGCGAGTTTATTGATTTTAAAAAAAAGTTTATTTTTTAAGTGTTGATTTAAAATAATAAATGAAAACAAATGTCATTTTGAAAAATTATGTCCAATTTTTTTTTCTTAGAATCATGATTAATTGAAATCTGAATTAAATTCAATGTATCCAGTGATGCTCGCTCCATCCGACAGAATAAATATTATATCCGGATTCCGGACGTAGAGATATGCTCAAAGTCTAATAAAATGACGCAACGTGAAAGTGATAGAAAAAAAATCGTTTTAGCACAGCAGAATATTTCCCATGTATTATTTCACATTATTTATGTGTTATTGTGATGTTGTTCATGTATTATTATGTTATGAGATTATTCCCAGTGTTATAAAAACATAAAAACACATAAATTTCACCGCAATAACACCTGAATAAAACAAAACAATATATGATAAATATTCTCTTATGTTATCGGGCTGGATCACATAAAAACACACTCGTTTCCTTAAAGCCGTGTGGACTCCGAACACATTTCTACGTTTGGGGTCATGATAGAATAATTTTCTCATCGCGCATGGTAAACATGCATTGAGGCGTCAACAATGTCATTTCAATTTCCGTACACATAACAGTAAATTGATAAGTTTTCATGTCCATATGTGGATCATGCATTTAACCATACATTATGATATATTTAAATGCATGATGGACTCCCGAAATCCTCTAAAATTTCTTCTATTATATATTTTTTAAAGTAGATTGAACTCAAATTTTATTTATGGATACTGAATGCTTTTCTATTAAAATATATTTCACTGAACATTGTTCATATTAATAAAGCCTGATATTATAGGCATCAAATGCAAAGGCAAAATATTTCAATTCTTTTATTTTGCTCTTATTGAAGACCAAGTTTCTATCCCAACGAATTTTTAGTCACATTGAATTTTTCATACACATTTATTCAATATACGTAAGATATCAAACAGCAACACACAATAAAGTAATCCCAACGAAATACACCAAAATTTAACGTGGAAATATCTAGTCTCGTATATATCATTACATAAACCATATCTAGTATCGTATATAACAATGCATATATCAGACTCCCGATAGCTGAAACATATGGATTTCTCTTCATTTATGCTTGCTTTGCTTCAGACTTGGGCCGTAATTCCTTATATAGCTTGAATTGGCCACGTAAGGAGATGCAAGGTAGTTTTGTCTCACATATATTGAACCTTTGTAGGGTCTTCTCAATATTTATTTTGATCTTGGACCTTTAGATTGTCTTGAGATCTATGGAGACATATTTTTTAGTGTGCATATTTAGTTCTCAAATTCTCTTGCTTCTTGATAGTGAAAGTTGCAATCAAAACAAGATAATTTTTAAAGCAAAAAAGAATCTTAACAATGATAATTTAATGCAATGATTAAACTCTGGTTTTTTTATGCCCATGACCCTTATAAATAGGGCATGGTGGACTGTTATCAACATTCTGCGTTTGTTTTTCTTTGCATCTGCTTGGCTTTTGAAGATAACCTTATGGAGAAAAAAAATAGATCCTTCAACAAAGCCGTAAACCAAGAGAAGATGTTGGCCGCTTTTGAGGTGAGGAAACATCACAGCTCGGAGGGTGAACTGAGAAGAAGTGGGAGAAGAAAGTTATCAAGAAGTCTAAGATGTTCGAGAGGGTTGATCTAGAGGAATCCTCATATTCAATCCAAGAGGTTCTGAAGAAGAGTCGACCCAGTGTTGCGAAGGAACTAGGTGGTTAAGGTGCTGCTTTGTCAACTACGATTTCTGTTGCCGTATCGATTGGCCAGAAACTGCAGGTGCTCCTCAACCGCCTGACTAAAAAGGAACCAACAGTGGGCTGGCCAGGATGAAAGGAACTGTTGGTGATCTCCTTCCACTTAATGGAGGCGATCTCTTAGCTACTTAGTTCGAGAAGGAGCAGATTATGAGTACTAATTTTTTTCTTGATTTATGTTTTTTTACATTTATTTTCTCTTTATCAGCTTTCTCTTGAAAAACATTCAAATCAAGGGCTTGCCTGCTACTAGTTTTGGCCTTGATCCTTTTGTGGCATTGGCTCATGCACCTTAGGTGCCAGCTGAGAGCAAGGACAATGTAGTCAATTATCTGGGTGACCCCGTTGAGGTCCGCAAGGAAGTGACTGAGGCATGCAAGATCTCGTTAAGGATGTTGACCCTTCGCTTGGATGAAGTGGAGGTCACTTTGGCTGAGATGATTGAGGCTTGGTGAGAGGAGGATCTCCGTTAGGTGCTGATCCAACTGGATGAAGTTCTAAGGGAGACCTTCGATCTTCACCAGGAAGTGTTTAAAATCCAGGAGGATGCTTATGCACAGAGGGTCCACTCTGAGACCGATCAAGAATATCAGTTCAAGCTTGGTGGGTAAAGATTATACTGTACATTGGTTAGGAAGGGCCTTCTCCTCGCCAAGGCTGTCGAAGACCAGTTTGTAAATTCTTTCTATTGGAATAGAGTTTGAGTGTAATCCTTCAATATTTTTTAAATATTATTTTATTTTTATTCTCAAATTTTGTGTTCACATAATGTTTTTCTATCGACATTTTTGAGTGATGGTTACTCTTCCAGTGTATTTTTATAAATTGTGATTGAATGGGCTTTTTTGTACTTACATTATTTTTTCTCTACCTTTCAGTCGCTTAGGCTCTAATTTATTTTTCAGTGTTTTTTTATTATTTTATGATGGCTTCGAAGCGCACTCTGCAAACCTGGGGACTAGTGGTCGCGACCAAGTGTTCGGTAAGTTATCGTTAGAGGTGGTCATTATGGAGGAGACTTATTTTTGACCCGACCATCAAGTTTTGGGTTGCTCGCCAGTATTCCAATACAACTTTAATCCAATGCAGATCAAGTTGAACTCTATTGTCACAATTATGACTTATGTGGTTTTTTGTCAACGCAAAGGGATTCCATGGTTGACTGATCTGTTCAACCATATGTTCTCCTTCTGAGCAGAGTCTGATCACTACGTCCTTTTTGGACAGTCAGTCAATTTTAATTCTTAATTACTTTGTCCAGTATGAATTTCAGGATCCAAGCAATCTCAACTAGAAGCACTTTCTAGAGAAAGAAGGGGATGAACTAGTTCTACATCGAGGTTACTGGGATCGACGGAAAGCTTCTATCAATTTCCCAATATACTGACTAAATTATTTTTAATATGGTCTTTTTTTCGAGCGAGTTCAGCCGGATGATGGCATAATTGTGGGCCCCCTTTGATGTCAAGAAAGTAAAACGGGAGGCGGTGGTTGCTGCACTAACCACTCGGAAGAAGGAGAAAGCCGAGGCTCAGAGTAAATTGGTAAATGTATGGAGTCTGTGACTTACCTACCTAATCTACCTCATCTTACCTATTTCTCTCCCACCCACCTCTCTCCCGTTTTCCTTAGATAGCCTCTTATAGCCTGTCATAAGAGCTATACCAAGTCCTCTTGAGAGCTAAGAGAGAAAGAGAAAAAAAGAAAGAGAAATGAAGTTTTAAAAAAGAAAGAGAAATGAAATTTTGACGGTGTAATTTATCAAAGTACTAAAACTCTCTGCAGTTCCATGAACGTAGACAAATTTACCGAACCACATAAATCTGTGTTATTTTCTGGTTTGCAATTTTCGATTCAGATTTTTCACTTTATTGCCTTTGTTTTTCATAACAATTAGTATCAGAGCTTTGGTTCAGACCTAAGGAAGAACGATGAACGAAAACGAAGTGATGACATCAGGACTCGAGAAGTTCAATGACACAGATTTTGCTTACTGGATGATGCAGATAGACGACTACCTCTATGGGAAGAGATTTCATCTTCCGTTATTGGGAAAGAAGTCGGAAAAGATGAACGAGGAAGAATGGAATCTGTCGAATCGACAGGTTCTGGGGGTTATTCAATTAACCCTGTCGAGATCGGTTGCACAGGGGTGTCGATTCTACTATCAGCGCTTCTTCATGCTCCCCGTCTCAACAAATATTTAATGACACTCCAAATTACAAAAACCCTCCACATAGCTCACCTTCTTTCACACTCTCTCTTCCAACAAATTTTAAAGTAAAGAACGATTCAACCACATAAATCTTTATTTTCCATAAATTTTGAAAAAATCATTTCAAACTATCCATAATTTTAAACATTAATAAAACTAACGGCATTTACAATTGCAATAATATTTAATATCTTTTAGTCCATCATATGCAATAAAATTTTAAAAATGTGTTACCCAATTACATCAGAACAAAATTGTAAAATTAAAATGCAAATACTCTAAATGACTCGGAGTAATACTTAAAACTAGCACAAAATCTGGTAATGCTCAATCACAATATAGATCTTATGTTATGAATCACTCCAACAATGTGATTTTGAATATAAGAATCACATAAAACAGAAGATTGACAAAACTCAGGAGGAGAATTTACATACTTATTGTTGAAACTATCTTAGAAATTATCAAAATCAAATCAATTTTTAAATTTATTCAACTTAGCTAAACTAAATAAAACAACCAATCCATGGCTCAACCTGACTAGTCTCCAGATTGAACCCAATGAATCAAGTAGATCATTATGTTAAAGATTTGAAAAACCGGTGATCAAATTGCCTAATTATATATAATCATTAGCAGCAATATGATTGACAACATTTTATAGCAGCAAAATATTCTCCTAACTTCAAAGTTTAAACAAAGTGCTGGGCGAACTCTGCTCTTACTTTCTTAAATGGCTGAATTTCCCTTCCGTTTGGTAGGAAAAAGAGAAAAGACAACCAACCCCTGCAGAATGATCAAATTTAAAACAAAATACCAATCAGGCAGCTAAATCTCTTTTTTTGTCATTTACATACATACAACACGTGCAATTCTTATGTATTTACATATCTAACACGTAAAGTTTGATATTTACGGTTATATCTTCTTGGTGTCATATAACTATACAAAAAGAAAACAAAATTTCCTATTGTTTTCCTTACAGACCTATACTGAATAATGGAGGTGAGTGAAAAATGGAAGAATTACTTGGACAGCACACAGCTTAGTTAAGCAAGTTTCCCCTTCTAGAAAAACCATATAAAAATAATATTATGATTGAGTGCAAATGCAATATATGAAATAAACCATGCGAGGAAATCAATAAATATGCAGAATAAGAGGCTAAATCTAACATTGTTACTGTTTCTGAAGGCAATTAATTAAGATTGCTAATTAGAATTTGAAATGATAGCAATAAGCAGCAAGAGAGCAGCTGTCTTCAGTCTGTTGTCATTTGTGGTTTTCCTTCATTCTCTTCATGGGTGCGCCCTCGGTGCGAACCGAACATCTCCACGGCCGCCGGCCATCATCGTTTTTGGTGACTCGATCGTCGATCCTGGCAACAACAATGAAATCCTAACGGCGATTAGGTGCAACTTTCCGCCTTATGGGAAGGATTTTGTTGGTCACAAAGCAACAGGAAGGTTCAGCAATGGCAAGATCCCATCTGACATTACAGGTAATTTTCCTAAGGTTGCCAATTTTGTGTGTGTGTGTGTGTGTGTGTGTGTGTGTTAGAATGTATATAGAAGATTGCAACAAATAGAAACTAAATCAACTTCTATTTGAGTCAACCATGGGATAAAAATAAAGAGTTTAAATGAGCTCAAATCAAGATCGAGTCAAGCGCTATGCTTGGTTGGGAACAAGATTATGCCAAAATATTTTTAGTGGATTTTGGACTGTAATTAGATCAAGTTCATGCCTCAGTATTCATTCAACTCCTAGTCCTGAAATCTATTTAGACTCGAGTAAAATGTCAAAAGTATTCTGACCATTTATTCATTCATTCAACGATTTAAGTTGGACCACTATTGTCTCAGAGTTTATAAAAGTATCAAATTAGTATTTAGATTCTTTTAATATGGGATGCAATAAGGTACATTGAGGACTATTTTAACTTTATTAAAAAAAAGCCTCAAGACTAAATTATCACTGAACTATTTTGATACTTTTCTCATTTACACTCCCTTGATATTAGTACTGTCATCATGTCTAAGAGTTACAAAATTGTGTATATTCTTTTTTAACATGTCTGTTCACAAAAACTTGCATTTCAGCTTCTCAGCTAGGAATAAAAGAATACGTACCTGCATATCTTTGGACAGAGCTATCAGCCTATGATCTTATAACTGGAGTAAGCTTTGCATCCGGTGCCAGTGGATTTGACCCTCTCACATCTCAGTTAATGGTATCTTTCATGTACCTTTTTTACAGCAAAAATATCAGACAGCAAGTTTCAGAAAACTTCGTATACTCATCAATATCAACATATACATACATAGCACACAATTCTAATGTATTTATATATATCACACTTAAACTTTATAGTAACGCACATATTTCTTAACTCGAACAAATTTCATCATCAGTCGGTGATTTCGTTGGACGGACAACTAAATTTGTTTGTGGAATACAAGAAGAAGGTGAAAGCAATTGTAGGAGAAAAAAGAGCAGCATACATAATCAACAATGCAGCATATCTTATAGTCACAGGAACAGATGATCTAGTCAACACTTATTTCCCCACACCATTTAGGAGGTTTGAATATGATCTCCCCTCCTACATCAACTTTACAGTTCAATCAGCTTCAACTTACATCCAGGTATCAGAACTAGATTTATATTTTTTTCATATTTCCTGCTTATATTTCACAATTTAACGTGCTACTTTGGCTGCATAAATTTTAGGTGTAGTGAATTTTATATCAGATGGATCTCTTTTGAGATAACCAAATACAAATTTTGATTGATTAGCCTTCACTACAAAAATTTTAAGTGATTATTGGCTGATACTTCGGTCAGTAATCAGTGATTTTTTTGTTGGTAATCTGTATTACAGGATAAATTCCGTCGGTACTTTGTTAGCCATGAAAAGTTCTATTGGAAAGGTAATCTCTTGCTAAATATTAGCGGCAGATTTGAGGCTACACAATCACACAGATTTCAAAGTAAAATTTTCAAGAATTTACATACATGCCTCCCTATTCCAATGTTTTTATATATCAACCACATAAATATTATTTTTTACATCTATCACAATGAAATCTTTCGTATCATATAAAACGTATCATTATTTTAACTTTTAAAATGCAAAATACACCGTTCACGCATATGTAAAATAGCATATACATAAAAAATTGAAGTTTAGACATTTGACAAGTAAAAACATAAAAACTAGTGGCATCCATGAAAATCTTCCTTTTTTTTTTTCCTGATAACCAATTATCATAAATGATTTTACTTTTACAAAACAACATAAAATCGAAAAAATAAAACATACAATAACCTTCATCATATTATTGCCTCTAGCTTACCATTCTCCTCTCATCCTTGACAGAAACTGTACCATTTAGGAGCACGAAGAATCAGAGTTGTGGGAGCTCCTCCCATAGGCTGCTTACCATCACAAAGAACTCTTGCAGGAGGTATTGAGAGAATATGCGATCCAACCTACAACCAAGCTGCAACATTATTCAATTCACAGTTATCAAAAGAAATGCAGAGACTCAACAGCACCTTACCTGAATCAAGCATCCTTTATATTGATATGTATAACCCTTTGCTTGATATCATTTTACACCCTTCTAACTATGGTAATATGGCATTTTCTTACATACATTCAATCAAAAACCATAAATTTTTTGCAAATAAATGTAATTTCTCTTTACAAATTTGTGCGTCCGAATGATAGGATTTGAGGAATCCAAGACAGGCTGCTGTGGTACAGGAACTTTTGAGGTCACACTGGCTTGCAACAGCTTGACCACCTTTATATGTGAAGATGCATCAAAATATGTGTTTTGGGATAGCTACCATCTGACAGAGAGAGCCTACGAGATTTTGATGAAGAAACTTGCGCAGAGATACGGTGTATTTATAAATTAACAAGTCATACACACAGTTATGTTTTGTTAGGAAAATTAAATTACATACATACTCCCCAATTCTTATGCAATTACATATGTAACACCTAAGCATTATTTCTTACATTCATGCAACAAAAAAATTTATATGGCATAAAAATATCACTACTTTTAATTTTTTAATTGGGAAATACAGGTTTTCATGCATGAATAAGGTGGCATATATATAAATGTTGAAGTTTATGTGTTAGAAAAGTAAATGCGTAGGAATGGAGAGGTATGTATGTAAATCTTCCTATATTTGTAGTAGTCCATATTGTGATACTTTTATCTTTGTAAAACCATAGTCGCCATGTGATGATACATTATATACGAATATGTATACCTAAGATTGAGATCAGTTTTGTTAAGGTTTGAATAATTTGGTTGAAGAAAGGATTGTAAGGGAATGCAACATACTCCGTTCATAAACGTTTTAATGGATTTTGTTGGATCCAAAAATGTCCGAGAAATAAAATGAAGGAATGAAACGTTCTATTAGGTAGTGGTTAAGAAAGAGATAGAGAAAGAGAGCAGTAGTAAACAGAAAAAATGTGTCTTTTATTAACAATGTGGATCCCCGATTTATAAGCTTAGGTCATAATATTACAAAAATACATTTTAACCCCCTTCATTTTTAACTTTTATGGAGGAGTTTTTGGGTAATTACAGAGTTATATTCATATAATAAAGTAGAGAGTTAATTCGATCGATGAGGGTTGTCAATCGTCTAACAATCCTTGGTTCGGTCGATATATAGTTTGAAAGAGTGCTTCCCGTCAATCGTCCTGTAAGGTGATTAGTGCCCTACAGAACTTTCTTTGGGTGTCTTCTGCTGATCGTTCGAATAAGGTGCTTCTTTTACCAATACTCATTTGGAAATGATTGTTGGTTGTCATTCACTCGATCAACCGCACCTCCTTCTTGAGCCACCCATCTTCTTTGAGATTAGTGTTGACACATTTTTATGTGTGCATATTTAGTTCTCTGAATCTCTTACTCTTCGAAAGCTATTCAATACACGAGGATAAGAGAATTTTTTAACATGAATGAAATAATTAAATGATATTATTGCGCAATAATGAAATTTCCTGGATTTTCGTGCCCGGGCTATTTTAAATAGGCTTTGGGGCAGGGGAGGTCTACACCATCTTCGTCTCTTCTGGCTCCTTTGTTTGTGTTCTTCTCCTTACATGTTTTTCACGATGTTTGGCAAAGGAGCTCTGTCTTTTGATAAGAGTGTCCTCCTCAAGGCAATGAGCGGCATTCGAGCGTAAGCCTGTAAGTTAAATGTGAAGCACAAACCAACAAGTGAAGTATCCGAGGAAGGGATGAGTAGGAAGAGATTTGTGTTCAAGCTCCGAGGTGGCGATCGTAAGAGCCATCTTGGTTCTTCTAATTTCCTTCAGGCCCTCCTTAGGAAATGGTTGTGGGACAGGTAAGAGGCCGCCCTGACGAAAATTTTGTTGGACACCCACCTGGGGTGAATTTTTCTGTTGCGGGAGAACAATTGCCCACCCAAGTGGGATGCGGGGGTCGTGGTTCCCCAAAGAAGTGTTGAGGAGGTGGCAACTGGGGCCCAAACATGGTTTCTACCGACTACGAGCGGTTTCACTTCTGAAGGTGGAGGACCAAAAAAATCAGTGAGGATATTTTCTTTTTTACTACATCTGAATGGGGGCATAATTTTGATTTGTAGTTTGAAAAGTTTTTTTGCATCACTCTTTTCAACAACTGAGGTCCTACTGTCGATTCAACAATTGCCCAGACATTTGCTTCAATTACCACATAGATTGGAAGTTCTTGTTAGGCCTCAAAATGTGATAAGAAAGTTTTGTGAACTCTACAAAATAGGTGATTTCCCTTGTGGCAATTTACAAACCATCTTAATGCGGTCGATCTCAACGTCATGGAGAAGGGCCTTACACTTAAAGGCATCATAAATTTTTAATAGTCATGTGAACGATTCAAACGAAGTGAGATGGTTGTTGGAATCCAATCGATCTTTATACATCTCTAATACTAGAATTGAACTTCTATGAGAATTCAACTCCGTAGACTTGTAGTGAGAACGTGTTCTTCGGTTGCCTCTATACCTCGGTCTGCATCGGTCGGCCCATCTCCTCCGTGAGAGCAGATCGAACACTATCTTGGTATAGATCGTCGTCAGACTTCTCTTGCAGGTGGATCCATCTCCTTCCATTTTATACTAATGATTCCCCTTGAGGGAGGTTAAGTGTTCCTTGTCGTGCTGGCTCTCTTATTAGAACCTGGGGCGGCTGCTAGGGTAGTGTCCACCCTAAGGACTTCTGCAAATTGTCCTGACATCTTTTTAATGACTTTGCAGGCCTTATTGAACGAATTCTTCCATGAACTTCAGGGTGAATCTGCTTCTCTTTCGTTCCCTGGCTAGACTCTTCTTGTTGTTATTGTTGGACTCATCTTCTTGTTGACGACATGTTTTCACGCTCACCGCACCTTCAATGACGTTGGATCAAAAAATATCTAGGAAACACACCCAGCAAATGAAACGTTCTATTAGAGAGTAGTTAAGAGAGAGAGAGAGAGAGAGAGCAGTAGTAGACTAATAAAAAGTGTCATTCCCTATTTATAGGCCTAGGTCTCAATTTTACAAAAGTACATATTAACTCCTTTATTATTAACTTTTCAGGAGGGGCTTTTGGATAATTACAGAGTTATTTGCATATAATATAACATGGGGTTGATTTGAATGATTAGGGTTGTTGATCTCCTAACAATCCTTGGTTCAGTTGATATATAGTCCGAAAGAGTTCTCCCATCGATCGTCCTGCAGGTTGATTATTGCCTCATGGGCGTCTTCTGACTATCGTTCGGATAAGGCGCTTCCTTCGCCAATATTTATCTAGAAACGATCATTGGTAACCCTTCGCTCGATCATCCACACCTCCTTTCTTAGTTGCCCACTTACTTTGAGATTCATGCTGACACATTTTTATATGTACAAATTTAAAAATGACTCCAATGAAACAGCTATTTATTTTTTTATCAAACACAACACATGTACGTTGTGAGTTTTATGTTTATCTTTTATTTTTTAAAGTAAATTTTGCTAACATTTCTCAGTGTAAAAAAATATTTTTTGTTGAAGATTCTAAAGATGAGAAAACATTAAAGATTCGCCTGCATCAACCCTCTGCAATTAAAATATAGAATAATTAATAAATCAAATTAATCTTGTAAAATATAAAAAAAATGATAGATGTTGTAAAATAAAGACTGATTTTTCTTTTTAGAAATAAAAGTATACCGAAATAAAAAATAGAACATGAGGTCTTGAATATTATGAATTTTGTTATGACAATTACTACTCATTAATCTTAAAAAAATATAAGGATATAAATAATCAAAATGAAGAAGAGGAAAATATGAAAACTACATTATGAATGAAAAAGAAAAGAAGGATAAAAAATGGAAAAGGGTAGGAGTAGGTAGAGTTGAAGAAAAAATGAGGGAAAAATGAATAAGGGATGAAGTGAATAGCAGTGATAACAAATCTCTTGTTTTTTCAATCTCTAAAAACCATCCTTTGACTCAATTGCAGTGATAATTACTGTAAATTAAGGCTAACACCAATAGAAGTAATCTTGCAATGCCAATAAAAGTAATCCTGCAATTTTGTAACAACTTGATTATATTGTTAAACTGAGTTTAAGAGATTATGCACACAAATACAATAAAAAGGGGGCTTTTACATACATATCTTTAGACATTTTTTTATGTATTTACACGTCTCACACATAAACTTTTATATTTACACATAAAACACCCAAATCCTTGATATCACATTAAAAATAGCACTATTATCATTTTTGAAAAATGAAAAACACATTTTCAGGCATAGGTTTAGAACACAAAGTGCTGTATGTAAATATGAAATTTAGGTGTGAGATATATAAATACATAAGAATATTGTGTTGCATATGTAAATTTCTCTAAAGAATGTAAAAGCTTGCTATAAACATGCACACTCGAAAATAGTTTGCATGGATCTCGAGATAATCCAACGGTCGGAATAAAAGGGACTAGAATTACCTTTGTTCTTCTCTTTAAAACTAGACTGAATATGTAATTTTTATATGTATAAGGGTGGAGCCTCATTTTTTTCTGCGGAATAAGATGGGTGTAAGAGCTCAGGAACACCCCAAACTTCATAGAGCACACCCAAAATATTCGGGATCATAAAGCATTGAGATAGCAGCCCTTCTGCTCTAATGATTGTTTCTTCTTCATCAATAGAGGTTTGTACTCAAATTATGGGATTAATTAATACTTTGGGTGCTACATCTAGTGTGCCTATCTCCACCAATCTCTTAATTCTAGTAAACACACATTTTTGGTAATTTTAGTGGCTTTGCGTTCGTATCATAAGTTTCTCATATATTTATATATCTGACACTTTAATTGTTGAACCCAAAAATGTATGAAATCCGCCCAAGATAATATGATACAAAATGAACACTACAAAAATGAGCCTTCTCTTTCATTCATAATGAGTCTTTTTTTTATAGGTGTAGGACATGCACTAAATACATACATTTATGCCCCCACTTTGTACAAAGGAGTTTAGGGGTATTAAATTCAGTTATCCGAAACATCAAAATGTGTTAAAAAAGTATCTGTCGATGGCGGCTACTTTTTGCCTATCACTCACCCTTGTTCGTCTGTCTCTGATGGGTCGAATAATGAGAGGGTAATATGAGAGTTTCTCGGTCGAACTTATCTATTACTTCTTCAAAACCCTGGTTTGCCTCCCTCGCCACTCAGTGATAGATAGTCCTTCATTGGGCTGGTCTTGCAGGTATCTTCCATTCGGCTTTGTTTTTAGTTGGTTCATTATTTGGTTAGACAACTCAATAGGATTTTGTGCTGAGCTTCTGACTCAAGTTTCAAGTTTCTGAATAATCTGATTTAGCTCAGGTGAATGGTCCTAGCTCATTTTGGTGGGGACCTATCTTGCTTTTCTTGTTGCTTACCCCTGTACCAAGATTCGTGTTGTCCAGATCCAGTCATACATATCTAGTTTCCCAACTTTATTATTTTTTGAAAGTGACATTTGTGACAAAAACAAGAAAGTTAGACGTTGCATTAAATGCAACTTATAATTGATGTTTTTTAAATCAGCATTTAATAATTAAACTTCCTAAATTTTTGTGTACTTATGACAAATGTTTGATAACACATTGGATCATGTAGCATTTGCATGTGCATTCTCGATTATCTTGACGATGAAGCTAGCTTGCTAACTGAGTAGCTCTTTGTCAATCATGATACAACAACTAATATTGCCTGTGAGGATGTTTTAGAGGGCAATACGAGCTATCGCACCGTTACTAGCACTCATATGTTGTGTTAAGGTTCCAAATGGTCTAATGGGTGCTACTAGGCTTTTCCATCTTATGACATATTTTAAAAGTATAAAATTTTATATTTATTACTTATATGCATCATAATCTACTTTGAAATTACTAACATCCTTAGCTTAGATTGTACATAAGATCAATCTTTTGAAACATAAGTTTAGTGGCACCTTTTTGAATCATTGGATCCCTAGAATGGGGTTAAGGACAACAAACCCATCAAAACAAACACCAGCCTTTTTGCTTTCACCCTCCATAACACGCACTTTGATGCCACGATAGGACACTATACATTAGATGGTGTGCTAGGTTAGGACTATGGTACTAGTCAATTTTTTTTGATGTCCTAGTTATAGTTCTCTGTTGGTTTGGTTGCCCTATATAGACATCACTTTCCAAGGATGCAGTGCCTCAGAGAGTACTCTCAACAATCCGAAGTGGTGCTGCAAGAGAGAAGTGATATAATTCTCATTATAGATAGTTAAACATCAGGTAGACTTGGTATGCAAGCCGTCCCCGAAGAGGACACGTGGGTGTTCGAAATGAGTATATGAGTGAACAATGACTCAAGCAGACTCAAACATGTGAGCCATGAACATGTGAGAAGTCGGGCAAGACAAACAAGCAAGAGTGCACTAGTGTGAGTGCAACCACTAGTGACGTGGGACACCATAATATGAAGATGTCACCAAGAGAACGTATGGAGTAATGTACTCGTGGGAATTATGAATGGTCATTATGAGCATATGAGGGCATATGCTCACAAGTGCACGACAAGGTGCAGGGGTGAAAGTGCAAATGCAGTCAAACATACAAGCATGCAATAATGCGACACTCAAATGAGGTTGGTCGAGCTGATCGAACCGATGGGGCCAATTGGATGAGCTGACAAAGCGTGTTGATTTAGCTGATCGTGTCAATGTGATCGATCAGACGAGTCGACAAAAGATAGTTGGTCGTGCCGATAAGGCCGATGGGGTTGATCGGACGAATCGACGAAACATGTCGGTTGATCAGATTGGGTCGGTGTGGCTGATCGGTCAAGTGGATAAAAGATAGATGATTGTGTCGATTAAGTCGATGGGTCGATTGGATGAACCGACAAAACACAATTGATCGAATTGGCTTACACAACTGGTCGGTCGAGTCAGCAAAAGATAGCTCATGACATTGATCGGGCTGGTGGGGTGATTAATCGAACCAATGAAACATGTAGATCGATGGGATTGGGTTGGTGCGTTCGATTTGTAGATTCAACAATAGATAGTCAGTCGTGCTAATTAAGTTGGTGGGGTCAATCTAATGAACCGATGGATCTTGTCGATCAATCAGACTGGGCTGGTGCTGCCAATCGGATGAACCAATGGAGGAAAGCATGCAAAAGTGATATTTTTAATGCATTCTTAAAAATTCGTACACATTAGTAGTCTGCCCAAATGATCCATTAGCTTTTGAGCTAAACTATATTTGTGGGGGATATTCACCACACTCATTTTTTATGAGGAGGACAAGCCCGTCGACCAGATTTGTATGCAATGAATGAGACACACATGGCTATTGGTCTCACGACGAGTGGGTACTCTGGTTCTAGACCCTACTGATTATCGCGAGTATTCTGGTTCAGAGCGGGTCATCAGGGGGCATGGTGGAGAAGAAAAAGGCGTCTCTCATACTGATTATCGGCAACACCAGGTATAAGCCGCCCACAGGACTTTCTCCTTGTCCAAACTGCAAACAGGAAATCAAATTGAGAGAAATGTGCGGCTTCTATTACATGCAACTATTATGTACTTTGAACGACCTTATAGCGGGTGTAAAGTAGTCCAAACAAAATTTTTTTTTCTTTAGCAAACAGACATCAGAAAATTTACTTTTTTATTGCTAAATTGAGTTACAAAGTACAACAACTTTGAACATCAATTTTAAAGAGCAATAAGTATATCAAAGGCAAAAAGACCTCTGCATAATTTCTCTTCATTTATCGTCTGTTGATAGGTGGCATCAAATGAGATATGTCAGCGTCAATCAACAGGTTGGCGCTTCCCTTGCAGGCCTTGTCAATCACGAATGAACCTTTCCAAGTGAGCTCGAATGTGTCATGGCTTCGACGATGAGACATAATTTGGCAGCGTACAAACAACAATAAGTCTCCAAACAAGAATGTCATTAGCCTTACCAACTTGTCGTGACCTCGGGTCATTCAGACGTGATATAGCTCGAGGTTTTGTTGAGCTTGCACCCTAAGTCCCTCGAGGATTTCCGACTCTTCTAAACCTAAGTTAGATATTATCATCACTATTGATGTTGTTGCTTAGGGAAACTCGCAATGAAGGCAATTCTACTTCTAATGGAAAGATTGCTTCAGTTTTGAACATCAAAGCGTAAAGGATAAAGGTAGTGAGGGTACGATATGTCGTACGGTATGCCCATAGAGCCTCAGAGAGTGTTTCATGCCTTTTTTTCTTGTTAGTGTGAAGGATTTTCTTCATGAGGTTTACTAAGGTCTTATTGAAAGCCTCAACTAGACCGTTAGCTCTCTGGTAGTATAACATGGAGCATCGCCAATCAATCTGATGGCCACGAGCAAACCAATTAATCTTGGAATTCTTGAAGGCTAGCCTATTATAAGAAATGATATGACGTGACTTACCAAATCGATACACGATATTGTTCTTACGAAAGTGCAGCGCATTTTCGGCCTTGACCTCCCTCAGGGTGTGGCTTTTGTCAACCTAGAGAAGTAGTCGATAGCTACTAGAATAAATCAATGCGCTTAGAAGATAGAGAATTGATGGGCCCCACGATATCAGTTCTCCGGGCCTCAAATGACCATGATGGTACAGTCAGATGCAGTGCATTTGGGCATTGGTGAGGTATCAGACTGAATACCTGTCAATGATGACACCACTTGGCATACTCTTTGCAGTCAAGGGACATTGAGGGTCAGTAATATCCGTGCCTTTTAATTTTGATCTTAATCTTGGGGCCCGATTGATGGGACCCACACAGACCATCGTAGACCTCGGTCAAAATTTTTTGGATCTCGTCTCTCCCAACACATCACAATCACAACAGATTGAGCGAGCGTTGGTAGAGGGTACCAGTGATAATGGTAAATGAAAACACTCTCTTTGGGATTTGAGTGGCCAGAGAACAATCGGGGAGTATCCCCTTTGTTAGGTAAGTGACGATGGCTAAGCGCCAATTTACATATAGTTTATCAAAAGTAGCAAAGATTGCGCCATCGCCACCTGCAGGGGTGACTTCCGAAGGCTTAAAACACGCTGACGATATGATCATTTGATCTTGGATCACCACCGTCACAATTTGACAAAAAAATACCTGTGTATCCAAAGTGTCGGAAATGCACAAGGAATGCTTACCTAACAAAAATACAGTTCATAGAATTTGACATCACTTAAAATGAGGTCAAGTCAATTTAGCGAAAGCCAAAGCTAACTAAACTACTTTTGTTTGCAAAAACAAATTATTTTAGCGCATTCAAAATAACAAAGTTATACAAGAAAGAAATTTTCATGATTAAAATGATTAAACATGATGAAAACGAAGTCGTGCCAGTCTGACAAACGTGATTTGGATATGAATTGCTTAGATGTATGCAAAAATTAAAACACCTAGATTCAGCATCAAGTGAAATTTAAATAAACCAAATGCCTGCAACCAAAAGCGTAAAAGAGTTCAATAAATTAGAGTTTTTTTTTTTAAATTTAGATAGAATCCGACTGATTATCTCAACTAATGAAATCACATCCCACTTATTTAACGACCGAGTAGCAATAGAGTACAAATTATTTAACGTGCTGAAACAAAAAATAATTGAAGCTAACGTTTAATTGTGTTTGGTAGGAGTAGCTATAGCCTTGAGGGGAGCAGCCATAGCGGGTGCGAGACCAAACTTTTCGGTGAGATCCAAATCCCCAGGCTTCATTCCGTCTGGCAAACTCCACTCGAAGGACTGTAAGAGTGAGGCAAGCATGAGCTGCACCATTCGAACACCCAATGGCATGCCCGGACACATCCGCCGTCCCGAACCAAACGGCAAGAACTCAAACTGATGTCCGCGGAAATCAAATTCGCCCCCTCCGACGAACCTCTCCGGCATGAAGCAATCCGGATTCTCCCAAACTCGCTCGTCTCGACCTATCGCCCACACGTTCACAAGCATCTGACTGTTCTTCGGCACCGTGTGGCCATTTATTTCCGTCCTCTCCTCTGTTTTGTGAGGCACCAGAAGCGGACCCGGCGGATGAAACCGGAGTGTCTCCTTCAACACTGCTTGGAGGAATGGTAGTCTTGAGATGTCCGACTCTTCCACTTCTCTCTCCAGCCCGATGACTGTTGCGATTTCATCCCGAGCCCTGGCCATCAGTTCTGGCCTACGAAGCAATTCCACCATTGCCCACTCTAGTGTAGCTGAGCTCGTCTCACTTCCAGCGACAAAAGAATCCTATTAAATTAAAAACAAGAAATCCATTCTACTGATGAGAGTATATAGTGAAAATTAGAAAATTACTTCATGCGGATATAGCAAGAGTAATTACTATGAGCAAGGATATTATGGTTTTCCTGCTAAGCTTGGAATTTTCTTCTTGGCTTAGTTGAAGAAGCACATTTAAAATGTCAGGATTCTTTCTTCCACCACCTCCTGCCAATCTATTTTCTATCACTTCATCGAAAAAATCATTTAACTTTTTAAAGTATGCGGTAAAACGGCGCCTCCGGCCTTGCAGGTCTAACGGAGCTAGAAAGGGGAAGAAGTCAGAAAGGTTAGGTCTCCCCAACTCTTCTATTAACCCCGAGATCAAATCCTTTAATTCTTGTGCTGATTCAGACTTGAAAATATCCACCATATCAATGGACAAGAAGGCGGTCGATATTAGATTGATCACAGTGCAGAACGCTGCCCGAGCAACGTGTACCGCCTCCCCATTCTTCCCCTCAATATATGTAATGAGTTCACGAACCTTTCGCCGGCGAAGTAGTTGGGTTGCATCGAGAGACTGGTCGTTGAAGAGATTGGTCTTCATGAGAGTGCGGAGATATCTCCATGATTGGTTTGGTGGCAACCATGCTACGGAGACCAGATGGAGACCGACGGCTTTCATGGCATCTGGGATTTGTCGGGCGGAGGTGAAGTGATCTTTTGTTTTAAGGACTTCTTTTGCGGAGGCTGGAGAGGAGATGACGACTGTGTGGATGCTGCCGAGCTTGAGATACATGACTGGTCCATGGGTTCGGGCAAGAAGGGCCAACGAGCGGTGGGGATTTTGGCCTAGCTCGAGAATGTTACCTAGCACCGGGAGCGGTCTTGGACCCGGAGGAAGAGCTAAGTTCCTAAAGGATCTGCGTCTAAGAAGTATGGCGATGGCTGTGAAGAAGAAGATCGACCATAGAGCATATTGGGTTAGTTCTGCCATTTAGAGAATTATGAACCACAGAAGTTGGGAATATCAAAGCTCAGTAGGATGTAATCAAGCCTTAAGCATATCATAGGGCGGAATTATGATGGCATTTGGCGATATTTTTAAGTTGTTACTATTTTATCATAACTGTAACTTTCAGCCACGCTTTCAAATTTATGCTGACTGTTTGCTTATTTTGTCGGCAGACAGCTTAAGTCGTCACCGGTTAGATTTTTTTTTTAGGTGTAAGAGCAAGTTTGGCATCATTTTATTTTATTTTTTTTCATTTTTTTTATTTTTAGAAATAATTTTTAATAATATAATTGCTGTATGCTAAAAAATTCACTACATTAGTATATTGGATGATCGTGTTCGCGTTGCATGAGAATTCAACACACAATCATATAATGGAAAATAACCAGTAGTGACACAAAAAGTTTTTGTGAAAATCCATAAAAAAAAAACATGAGCCTCACAGTTGTAAAATTCCATTATAAATTGATGATTACAAAGTGCCATTGTCACGTAGGCGATAGATGCTTACAAAGTCTTCCGAATTACGACATCGACACGGAAATGAACTTGTTGTAAGAAGTGTGCAGCAATTGATTGTGATCGGTGGAGGCAGACAATGGTCGTCGACAACGGTCGGCGGTGATCGATGGTAGTCAGCGACTATCATGACAGTTGACAGCTATTAATGGTGGCAAGAGTGGTGTTGGACTTCAACTCATTCTCAAATCTTCAAGTTATTTCTAAGTCTGAAGCTCTCCTCCCTCTCATGAGAGGGGCAAGACTCTATTTAGAGTGTTCTGGTTACAATTAATGCAGAAATAACTTTTTTCGATTAATCGGTGTTTTATGGACATTTAGGGTCTGTTTGGGGCAGCTTATAAGTGCGGGCGACGTTTTCAAAACGTCGTCGTACCGTTTGGTTCGCGCCTTTCGCCAGCTTATTTGAAACTGCGTTTAAGTTTTTACACTAAACGCAGGCCGCGGGTCGACCCTTGCGGCCGGCCCGCAGGCCGCGTTTCATGATAAGCAGCTTATCTTGAAACGAACAAGCTGCCCCAAACGGACCCTTAGTTGCCTTAGTGATGTCATATTTTGGCAATCTTGGGCTCGTTGGATGCATTTTATCAAGACTCTCGATTCGACTATAGGCATGCTGGATTCAACATTCATTTAACATTCTAAATATGTCCAACAAACTTTCAAGTGTGTTTTAATGACTTGATCTGAGATTCATTTGACTCACATTAGACTAATTTTCGTATAATTGGTTCGTTTCATCGAGCTGGTCAGTATGAACGTTTATTTCTTAAAAGAGTGACACGAGATTCATGACATGCCTCAAGATTCTTGTCAAATGATGAAAATTTATTAGTGACGTTTCAGTTGCCTATTTTTTGGGCAAATCCAATTTTGCAGTATGAAAATACTAGTACTCGCAACACTTTAATTTTAGTGATTGCATTATTAGTACAATATTTAGGCGCAATAATTATATATATATATATATATATATATATATATATATATATATATATATATATATATATATATATATATATATATATATATATATATATAT
>NEWO01001346.1:81820-96098 GCA_003013225.1 Phalaenopsis aphrodite | reverse complement strand
AACATAGAAAATCTAATATATGAGAATGATTATTGTCAAAACTTTTTGATGAATCATATTCTTTAATTGAAAAAATGACTGCTAATAATTTTCAATAGCCCTCTGAAGGGGTAAATCCTAAGAAAGTGTCCTATATTCTTGATTCTAATGCAAGGTCTATTTTGGCATCTCAAATTGCTACTAATTTTAAAAAAATTAATCATATAGGAGTGAACTATTCTCAAATAACCTAAGTATTAGAGGAAAATTCACTAGGGCAGATTATTGATACTCAACCATCTTATGAAAATTTAAACGCTATAAATAATTGAAATAATAATTCTTATTAAAACTTTTTTAACCCTCGATAGAAAAATGTCCCTAATTTTAATTGGAATAATTATAACATTTTGGTGAATCCACCGAGGAATCTAAATAATCAAGGAAATCCTAAGTTTTGACTTTATTATCCTCCAGGATTTAACTCCAATCCTAACCCACAAGTTAAGGAAAAGAAGTTGATCATGGAATAGGTGATGTTGAATATGGGAAATCAAATACAAAATCAAGGGGCTACTATTAGAAATATTGAAAATCAATTAGGAATTATTGTTACTGCACTTAGTAACAGACCTTTTGAAATTCTTTCGAGTACTGTGGAAGTTAATCCAAAAGATCAAAATAAAGAGCAAATTAAAGCAATTCAATTACGAAGTGGAAAAGAAATTCAAACGAGGATCGAAAGAGAAACTGAAGTTGATGAAGAGAAGGAAGAAATGGAAAATGATCAAAATAAAAATTATAAAACACAAGTTATTTTAGAAAAACTATTACCTCTGTTTCCTCAAAGACTAAAGCAGAAAAATAAAGATAAACAATTTCCAAAATTTTGGGAAATCCCTAAGAAATTAACGATAAATATTCCTTTTGTTGATGCTTTAGAACAAATGTCAAGTTATGTGAAATTTATGAAGGATGTACTAAATAAGAAAAGGAAGTTTATAGATCAAGAGAATGTTGCACTCAGTGAAGAGTGTAGTGCTATTATTTAGAAAAATCTTCCTGAAAAATTAAAAGATCCTAGTAATTTTACTTAATCTTGTGCAATTGGTGAAATTTTTTATGGAAAAGATTTATGTGATTTAGGAGCGAGTATCAATCTTAAGCCCTTATCGATCTTTAAACATTTAGATTTGGGAGAAATTTCCCCTACTACTGTAACTCTTCATTTAGCTGATCGATCAATAACTTTTTAAAAAGGATTTATAGAGGATGTACTAGTAAAAGTAGATAAATTTATTTTCCCTATAGACTTTATAGTATTGGATATGGAGGAAGATAAAGAGATTCTTATGATTTTACAGAGACCATTTCTTGCAATAGCAAGAGTTGTAATAGATGTACAAAAAGGAGAATTAATAATGAGAGTTACTGATCAAGAAGTAAAATTTAATATAGCAAAAGGTATAAAACATCCTGCAAAAGAAAAAGATAATGAATGTTTCTGGATGGAAGTAGTTGATTATCTGAGTAATGAATAATTTAAGAATGTGAAGATAAATTAAAGCAAGAAAAAATTTTTGAGAATGAAGATGAAATAAAAGGAGAAGATTTGGATTATATTCAGGGCAAATTTTAAACGTTAGACTTGTTGGAAAATGGTAGTAAAAATCTTATTCATTCAAGTATTAAACCACATGAACTTGAATTAAAAATATTACGAGCCCATTTAAAGTATGTATTTTTAAGAGAATTATCTACGTTTCCCGTTATTATATCTTTCAAGTTAATTGAAATTCTTTTAGATGGAAATTTACTAGAGATGTTATAGAAATGTTTGAAAAGTATAAAAAGGCTTTTGGATGGAAAGTTATAGAAGAAAAGTCAATAAAAATGTTGAAAAAGTATAAAAAGGCTTTTGGATGGATTTTAACAGATATTAAAGGAATTAGCCCTTCAATTTGTATGCACAGAATTTTATTAGACGAACAATATGAATCTAAAGTTGATCCTTAGAGAAGATTAAACCAAATAATGAAAGAAGTTGTTAAAAAAAGGTTTTAAAATAGTTGGATGCTGGAATTATATACCCTATTTCAGATAATGGTTAGGTAAGCCCAATTCTCTATGTTCCAAAGAAAGGAGAAGTAACTGCTGAAGAAAAAGAGAAAAATGAATTAATACCAATAAGACAAGTTACTGGTTGGCGAATTTGTATTGACTATAAAAATTTAAGTATGGCCACCAGAAAAGATCACTTTTCTTTACCCTTTCTAGACCGAATGTTGGATAGATTGGCTGGGAATAAATATTATTTGTTTTTATATGGATATATCGGTTATCATCAAATTCCAATTACTCTAGAGGATCAAAATAAAACAACATTTACAAGCCCATATGGAACATTTGTTTTTTGTAGAATGTCTTTTAGACTATGCAATGCACCTACAACATTTCAAAGATCCATGATGTCATTTTTTAGCAATTTATAGAACATGGAATGGAAGTGTTTATGGATGATTTTTTTGTATTTGGACTTCATTTGAGTTATGTCTTAATAATTATAAAAAGTTCTGGAAGTATGTGAAAAAGTCAACCTAGCATTAAATTGGGAAAAATATCAATTTATGGTTGCAGGAGGTATTGTGCTTGTTAAATTTCTAAAAAAGGCATGGAGGTAGATCTTGCAAAAATTTAAGTTAAAGAAAAATTATCACCACCTACTAATGTTAAAGGGGTGAGAAGTTTTCTAGGACTTGCTGGTTTTTACAGGCGCTACATAAAATTTTTTTGAAAAATAACAAAGTCGTTATGCCAACTTTTAGAAAATGATAAGAAATTTGATTTTGATGCGGAATGCATAAAAGCATTTGAACTATTAAAAAAAAAGTAGTCACTACACCTATAATAGTACCACCTGACTGGGAATAATCATTTATAATAATGTGTGTTGCTATTAATTATGTTATTGGGGCTATATTAGGATAAAGGCACGACAAAGTTTTTAAAGTTATATATTATGCTAGTAAGACTCTAAATGATGCTCAAATTAATTGTACTACTACTGAAAGAGAGTTATTTGCTATTGTCTTTGCCTTTGATAAGTTTAGACCTTATTTAATTGGAACTAAAGGTATAGCGCATAGAGATCATTCTTATATTAAATTTTTAATGCAAAAGAAGGACGTTAAACCATGATTAATTAAATGGATAATTCTATTGCAAGAGTTTGATTTTATCTTGATTGATAGAAAGGGTAATGATAATCAAATAGTTGATCATTTGTCTAAAATAGAAATAGAAATATTAACTAATTTTGCAAATGAAATTTTAGGAAGATTTCCCTGATGAACAGTTATATTGTATTGATGAAATTGATATACCGTGGTATGCTGATATAGTGAATTATATTGTAAGAGATATTTTACCACATGTTATGAAAAATCTATAATTAAATAAATTTATATATGATTCAAAAGACAATTTTTTCGATGACCCATATTTATATAAACAATGTAAATATCTAATTGTTAGAAGAAGTGTGCCTTATGAAGAAACTCAACAGATCATTGAAAGATGCCATGATTTTGAATTTCGAGGAAATTTTAGAATAAATAAAAATGCACATAAGATTTTGCAAGCTAGATTTTATTGGCCTACTATTCTTAAAGTTGTTAATAAATATATTAAAATGTGCGATAAATGTCAACAAGTAGGAAATATTTCTATAAGAAATAAAATGCCTCTAAATTACACATTTAAAATTGAAAATTTTGATGTGTGGGGATTAGATTTTATGGGACCATTTATGCCTTCATTTGGAAACTTATATATATTACAGATAGTTGATTATATGTCCAAATCAATTGAAGTTATTGTTGTACCCAGATGTGATACTCAGAGTGTTTCTAATTTTTTAATTAAAAATATTTTTACAAGATCTAGAATGCCGAGAGTAATTATTACTAATGTAGGATCTCATTTCAGGAATAAGAGAATCAAAATATTAATTAAGAAATATGATATTATGCATATATTCTTTACTGTTTATCGTCCTCAGACTAGCAGTCTGGTAGAGATATCAAAATTGTGAAATTAAAAACATTTTAGAAAAAGCTTAAAATCCTTATAAATTGGATTGGTCTGCTGGAGTAGATACTACATTATGAGCATATAGAACTGCTTATAAGACTCCTATAGGAATGTCCCCACACAGGTTGATATTTGGAAAAACATGCCACTTACCAGTAGAATTAGAGCATAAAGTATTTTGGGCTATTAAAGAATTTAATTTTAATCTAAAAAATGCTGGTGAAAACAGATTATTGCAACTCAATGAACTTGAGGAAAAAAGAAATGAAGCATATGATAATGCAAAATATATAAAAAAAAATTAAAATATGGCATGATCGGAAGATTATTCAAAAGAAATTTAAACTTGAACAAAAAGTTATATTATATAATACAATATTGAGATTGTTTCCAGGAAAACTGAAATCCAGATTGTTAGGACCATTTAAAGTGATTAAAGTCTATCATTATGAACTGTTGTTATTAAGGATCCTAACACTTAAAAGGTATTTAAAGTTAATGGGCATCGTCTGAAACATTATTATGAATGGAACATACCTCAATTTAAAGAAGTTTTAATGTTTAAGTCAACCCAAAAAAACAAATGGTGTGTCAGGTTGACGACGCTTAACCAAGCGCTTTGTGGGAGGCAACCCATACATATATGTCTATGTATTACAATTTTGCTTGATAAGTGTTTTATATAATAGTAGATAATAATCCTACACAATTACATTTATTATAAATTAAGTAAGATATTGGTATTGGAGAAAAAGTTGGAATTAAATTGAATGAAAAATAAAAGTAGCAAATTTTGGACACTGGTCCCGACGACGCCCAAGAAAACGGACATCAGTGTCGGTAGTGCCAATCGGGAGCACCGACGGCGCTGAGAGCGGTTTGACGGTTAAGACGACTTTTGGCGGACTTTGGCGGGTTTTTGCTCCATAGTAACCGTCAGGAGCTGTTTTTAAAGTCCTAAAAATTTTCTAGGATGCCTAGGAACTTCATATTTTTGGATTCCATGGCTCCAAATTCAAGAAATACTTCAAGGTTTGGAGTCTTCAATAGAAGAAAGTTTATTAGTTTCAACGCACAGAAATTATACGGTAAAGTTATTACGAAGAAGAGATTGATCAAGGAGAGAGGATTTTTTAATCATGGATTGATCAATCCAAGTGCTCCGGTTGACAAGATCATTTTACAAAGGTGATGGGAAGTTCTGTGTTACACTACCACTGCGGTTGTTGTGCCTGTTGTTAAGGAGTTTTATACAAATCTACATCAAATTACCCAAGGAGTTGTCTTCGTACGAGGTAAGGCTGTATCATTTACTCTTATGAGGATTAATGGATTGTATATGATAGAAAATATTCCAATCTGTCATTATACAAATTTCATTCCAATGTGAGATTTGATGCAAGATGTTTATAATTTTTTGACGGATTAAAGTGATATGTGGCAAGTACAATGTGAAGGACATATTAGTTTTCCTGCTTCATCACTTGATCCAATTTTGAAGCAATGGAATTTATTTATTTAGCAAAATTACTCCCTAATTTGAAGATTAGTATAGTCACCAAGGAAAGTGCTATTTTAAACTACTGTATTCAAAAGGTAAAACCTATTGATATAGATTAATCATATTTAAATCTGTTATGAGTATCAATATGAATGGGCCAATTTATGGACTTGGGCATCCTTCTACAATCTTTTTTATTTGCAGTCAATCCCAAGTGCCATATGAAAGTTGGGAAAAAGTTTTACTACCATGGGAGCCCATGATACCTATTGATGATCAGTATGTTGGTAATGGAAATGAAGTACTAAATGCTATTATGGATCATTCTTCACATGCTTCAACTGCATTAATACCACCAACATTAGGAAGTTCACTTGCTTTGGAGAAGAAATTGAAGAAAATTAAAAGGGAACTTCAGAGCATTATGAATGTAGTGGGAGATCTTAATTACCTTTTTTATAACCTTGATTACAGAATGAAAGAAAATTTTGATTATAATGGAACTTTTAAAGTAAGATTAGATCGGATTTTTAAGGAAATGGGTAGATCGAAGAAAATTTGACAGATCAATTCCCGTACCAATCCTTTTACAACCTATATGTTCATTACCGACCCATGGGATATATTAGAGGTGGTGAAAGCACTGAAGATGAAGAGGAATGACTGAAGACTTTGGATTCTCTACTTGCTTAAGAATATTTATTTATTTGATATAATTGTGTGGATTTGATTTGATTTGGTTTAGTTTGTTTTTTCTTTAGAATTATGAACTTTGATTATGTGTATAGTTTTGTGTCAGCATATAGTGTTATGGCTTGATTTCGATGTTGATTTATAATTAGTTTGCTTCATAGGTGTGAATGTGTGATTTGTGAAATGTGTTTGTAAAAAGTGTATTTTCATATATAAAAATTAGTTTGTTGTTGTTTGTGAAAATGATTATTTGTGAATGTTTATTTGTGAATTATTACTAGATAAAAATTTGTGCTTAAAAATACTAAAAAAACTTTGGAGTAAGTCAAAAGTAAATTGAAAATTTGAAAAAATTTAAATAGTGAATTTCTGGCCTTCAGCGCTGACGACGCCTTCATTCCAAGAGTAGTAGTAACCCCTTTAATTTGCAATTTTCACCGTAAAACCTTCATTTTTACCCTTAAAGTCACCTTCAACCATCGGTTTTCACATTTAGGGCTTGATTTTGAGCGGATTTGAGGCAATTTAGAGGCAAGGGAACTTCAGATTTCATTTTTGCTAGAAGATTTTTCTCAGATGGCTTAGATCCAAAAGTTTTTGGTTTATTCTTGAGAGATTTTGAGAAAATGCTTTGGTGAAAAACTTTTACTTAGTGGATTTAAGTTTAAAGTGCATTAAATTTTGATTTTCGAAATTTTTCAATTTATTCGGATTTTTATCAAAATTTTCTAAATTTCCTATGACACCTAGATCGAGCAAAATAAAAATAGAATATGAGGAGCAAAAGTTAGTTAGCTTTAAAGCTAGTGCTCGATTCCATAATCTTCGAGAAAATAAGAAAGTGATTCTGGATCGAGGTTTCAAAATTTTGGGAGGAGAAGTTGAACAATTGATTATCGCTCAGTAGTGGGAAAAATTCTGCTATTTTACTGCTTATGTGATAGTTGGGATAGTTATGCAATTTTATGACAACTTTCTGGAGGCTTCTGATGATTTTTTGTTTGTTCGAGGAAAAAGGGTGGAGTTTACTCCAAGAAAAATAAATGAGTTTTATCAGTTAGAATATATTTATAGATGTCAGTATCATTCATTCTCTACTATAAATGAGGCCTTAAATGAGGTTATTTCTTTTCTGACTGGTGAGAAAGGGGCTTGGAAAGTAAAGAATGGAGTTAAAGTCAACTTTCCCCTTTCTATGTTAAATGTAGTATCTAAGGCTTGACATTATTTTATTTCTAGGAGGATGATTCCAACAAACCATCATAGTGAAGTGACCAAGGATAGTGCCATCCTGAACTACTGCATTCAACAAGTGATGGATACAAATGTAGGCTCTATTATTTATATGAACACTTGATCTATTGATCTAGGAGAGGCCACTGATGGATTGACACACCCTGCTCTCATTTGTACACTTTGTGAGCATGCATGAGTTGATTTTAGACCTGATGAGGAGAGGATTAGGCCTCAGACACCGATTGGGCATGCAAACATTAAGACTTATGAGTCCCATGTTGATTGGAGATTTGGAAGTAAGGCCAGCATTATTCCTTCTACTTCTAGAACCCTTACTTATAGTGAGCGTACTTCAAGTTACCACAGTAACAGGGAGTTATTGGACCAGATCATTATTCAGCAGAGAGATCTTTTGTGTATGGATCATATGATGTCGAACATGGAGGCCAAAAATGCTCATATCGATGATTTGATTCACCAGAAGTTTGAATATAATGTTGCTTATGATGATGCTTTAGTGAAATACCTGAGGGGTGATCAAACAGTTCAATTCCCTATTCACCCTATTTATACTCCATATCAACAACATAAGTTAGATGTTAAAGATGAAGAAGATGATGACTGGTGATTTTTTTGATTGTTTGTTTGTTTGTGTTGTACTTTGTGATTGTATTGTTTGTTTTGTGAAATTGTTGAGACTCTATTGTTATGTTGTAATGTGAAACGGTAATGTGTAAAACTGTTTTCATTTTTAGAATTTAGTTTAGTTCTGTTGTTAGTTTCAACACTTTGTTATATGTATAGTAATTAACTCTTATATTATATGCAATTTAATGTTTTAAGTCTTGTAGTTTTTCATATTAGCACTTGCAGCATTTTAGAATTTATTTGAAAAAATTAGAATCTTCAACATGTATGAATTTTCTTTATGTATTTAATGCTTTCTTTCACCCTTTTATTTTTAAATTTCTTCATGTAAATCTTTAAAAAAAATTAAGTTTGGTGGGGAGAAAAATTATTTTAAAAAAGAAAAGAGAGAACTTAATTTTATCTATCCTCACTTAACTATATTTTCAAAAATTTTAAATTTTGACATAACCTTTGGTATTAGGGGTTAACTTAGGATAACTATATTTATGTTTCTAAATATATAGTAAATTTAAGTAAAAAAAATTCAACAATAAAGGTTAATTCTAAAGACAAAGATATTTGATAAAAGATAATAAGATTACATTTTTCTATTTTAAGTAAAGGAATTTGTATTTTTGAAGTATTCAAAATCTTAAAAGATTAAGGTACAAATAAAAGAATTAAAGTTTATGTAATTTTTAAGTTAATATAAATTTGTTAAGTGAAGAAATTTAGAAAAATTTTAACTTTAAGAAGCGGATAGTGAAGTTCAAAATCATTAAAGGCTATCCAAATATAGTAATCCTCACATACATAAAAAAAAAAGAGAAGAAGAAAGAAAAGAAAAAAAGGATTAAAAATGATCCTAAAAAGTAAAGACGAAGGAAAAAAGATGTGGGGTGAAGCTTGAGGAGATGCCTAATTAAAAATTGGCTTCACTTAAATCAACTTCAGGAAAAAGACTTGGACACATTTTCAAAACTTTTTTTTTTAGTATTAGCTTAATGATTAATAAAGTTTTATGAAGTTCTCATTCATATGAATTTTCTAAGTGACTTTTGTATGAAAAATTGCAATTTTTTTCTTGAAAGAAATAGAGGATTAGAAATCTTAGACTTAATTTTTGAATATCTTAGCAGCTTTAGTCATAACTGGAGTTGTTTTGAATTTTTCTTAAGTTATTATGTTTAGAGAGCTTAAACATGGAAGTCTAGAATTTAAATTCTTTACCATAAGTCATATTTTTATGTAGTAGAGGAGTTACTTGAGGATAAGTAACAAGTAAGTTTTGGGGATTTTTGTACACCGAAAATATATGCATTTTTTGACCCATATTTTATACTTATTTTTGGTGATATTGCACCTTAATGGAAGGTATTTTGATGTTTTCTTGTAGGTTGTTGATTTTTAGGACTTAAAGCAAAAAAAAGCAAAAATAATGGAATGTGGAGTCAAAATGACCTTTTTGAAGAGGTACTCAGTGAGGACCACGCTAAGGGAAGCGCCGACCGCGCATAACAACAAAACAACTGAAATTTTTACTCAGCGTCGATGACACCAAAGGAAGTTCAGCCCCTATTTCTAGAAGGTTTGATGTATTTGGATGATTTTTGAAGAGTTTTTGGAGGCACCTCTTGTAAAACCGACCTTGGGCTTTATTTGGGGCCAAAATTCATCAGGAAATGGACTCCTTTTCACTCTAAAACATTCCACCATGCTCCGTTTTTTGCCATTCTTCATAATCCATCATCATCCCACCACCATATTGGAGTCCATTAGTGATTTTTCTATTATAGTTTAGAGTTTGTGTGGTGATATTTAGTGTGAAACTTTCTGTAAGAGTGTTGGAGAAAGAGAAAAGTGAGACATTCCTTCTTCCTGCATTTCTAAGCAAAGGCTACAAGGGATTTGCTTTGAGAAAGAATTTTAGATAAGTTTTATTTGTTTATTAGTATTGTGTGAACTTTATTTTATATATGAAATTTGTGTTTTGTTGTGTATTTCTCATGAAATATGTGTAGTTCCCTTTATCTTTCTCCCTACTCAGAGATATGGTGAAATAAAGAGATAATATGATGTGTCAATATTAAAATATAAAATATAAAATAAATTGTGATGATTTTTCAACTCTGAACTTAATTTACATTTCGATCTAGCCAATTGAATTGTTAAAATATGTTGTGAAACATACGATCCAGGAAATGGAGTATGAGTTCTACAACAGAGTGAAGATCAAATTTGATTTCATCAAGGAGAAATTTGTTAATGGAATTAAGTGCAAGTAAATAGAAAAATATTCTTTATTGGGTATAGAATTGGAGAATCTTTAGGGGTGTCAGACTAAAATCCTCAATTCGGTCTTAGTGTTTAAAAACTAAAGCGACAATTAGCCTTCAGGTGAAGGGATCTGGGGGCTTTGAAGATGGAGCTGGTATCCTCCTAGCCTAGCCAAGGATTTAGGAACTAAACCTATGATTAGCTAATGATTTTTTATGCACTGTATTAGGGTAGAGAATTATAATTGCTCTTATTTGGCACAAACATTTATCTTATCTCATTTCACCAGAACCTCATTGTAGTGAGAAGGATGCTTTTTCACATAAGAAATGTTCATTACAAAGATATTATTAGTAGATTAGTATTTACTTTTTAAACTTTGCATTTTTGTTTTGCTAATAGTTAAGTATTTTAACTTTGATAACATCTCAACATTCAAAATTAGTGACAGTGATTTCGTTTGATTTTCTGTAAATTTTCTAGTAAAACTTATCGTTGTCAATATACACCTTCCCTGTGGGATCGATATTTGGGACTTATGTAGAATCTCATTATAAATTGTCTATAATTATATATATTTTACACAACTTACTTTTTTTACAAGGATCAAGTTTTGGTGTCAAATTCATACATCCTTACATATAAAAAATCTGGATCATAGAACTCATACTCCATTTCGCTAATCATATATTTCACAATATATTTTAAAAATTCAATTGACCGGATTGAAAAGTAAATTAAGAACTGAGTTAATAAACTATCATAGTTTATTTTATATTTTAACATTGGCACATCCAAATTATCTCTTTATTTCACCGTATCTTAGAGTAGGGAGAACAATAAAGGAAACTACTCAGACTTCATGAGAAAGATACAAAAAAACACAAATTTCATATATAAAAGAAAGTTCATACAAACATAATAAACAAAAAACACTATCTGAAACTCTTTCTCAAAGCAAATCCCTTGTAGCCTCTCTTAGGAAATGTAGGAAGAAAAAATCTCTCACATCTCTTCCTCTCAATTACTCTTAGAGAGTAACTCACACTTAAACTCACCATAAAAACTGAAAACTATAAAGAAAATAAATGACTAATGGTGTGGAATGGCGTGGAAGGATGCAAATTGGCACGAAGGGGGGCGAAGAGATGTGAAGAAAGATCAATTGCGAGAGGAGGAGCGTGAAAAGAGTATTTTCTGAACAATTTCGGTTCTAAATAGAGCTTAAGGTTGGTTTTCTAATAGGTGCATCCAAAAACTCTTTAAAAAGCATCCAAATTTGTCAAATCTTCTCGAAATAGTGTCTACAGCGACTTTGGCACCGTCGGTGCTCATTCTAGCACCGTCGGCACCAGTGGCCCTTGAATATAATCCATGTTCTCTATCAAACTACGCCATCGGCACCGAGTTTCGTTCTGTCAGCACTGAACAATTTTTTGAAAATTCTACTTTGGCTCCAAATTTCATCATTTTTGCTTTCTTTTGGCTTCAAGTCCTAAAAATTAACAACCTACAATAAAACATGAAAATTACCTTCCTTTAAAGTGCAATATCTCTAAAAATGAGTATAAAATATGGACCTAAAAATGCATATATTTTTGGTGTATCAAAATCCCCCAAACTTAAATGTTACTTGTCCTCAAGTAACTCTTTTAGTACCTATAAATATGACTCATGGTAAAGATTTTAACTTCTAGATTTCCATATTTAAGTCCACTAAATATAATAGTATAACTTAAGAAAAATGTAAAATAACTCTAGTTAATACTAAAGGTATAAGAATATATAGCAGTCAAGTCTAAGATTTTTTATTCTCTATTTTTTTCAAGGAATTGTAAATTATTCATATTAAAGCCACTTAGAATATTCATATGAAAAAGAAATTCACGAAAATTTACTAGTAAATATGCTAACACTGAAATATAAGTTTAAAAAATGTAGCGAAGCCTTCTTTTTTAAGTTGATTCGTGTGAAGCTAATTTTTAATTAGGCATCTCCTCAAGCTTCTTCTCACATCTTTTTTCTTTTTTTTTACAGGATCATTTTCAATCATTTTTCTTTTCTTTTATTTTTCAGGATAATTTTCAATCCTTATTCTTTTGTTTTCTTTTCTCTATTTTTTTATTTTATGTGAGTATTACTATATCTGAATAGCCTTTAATGATTTTGAACTTCACTATCCTTTTCTTAAAGTAAAAAAACTTTTCACATTCCTTCACTTTATAAATTTATGTTAGCCTTGAATATTTTTAATAAGGTTTTATTCTTTTCTTCTTATATGAATCTCTAAGATTTTTAATACTTCAAAAATACAAATTGATTTACTTGCAATAGAAATACATAGTTTTATTCTATCCTACCAAATATCTTAATCTCTAAAATTAGCCATTATTATTGAAAATTTTTACTTAAGTTTACTATATATTTAGAAACACAACTATAGTTATCCAAAGTAACTCTATAATACCAATGGTCATGTTAAATTTAAAATATTTTGAAAATATAACTAATTGAGGACAAAAAAAATGAAGTTTCTTTTCATTAAAAAGGAATTTTTATTTCCCACTGAAACTTAAATTTTTAAAAGATTTAGCATGAAAAACTGAAAAAAAGGGTGAAAGTAAACATCTAGTACATAAGGGAAACACTTACCTGTTGAAGGTTCTAATGTTGAAACTTAACTTTGAAATATTGCAGGTGCTAATATGAAAAGCTACAAGACTCAAAACATTAAATAACATATAATACATATAAAAATTTGCTAAGAAAGAGTTAACTACAAAACATTCAAAAATGTACTAAAAACTAACAACAATACTAGAATGATTTTCAATGTAAAAATAGTTTCACAAATCTACTATTCACAATTTAACATAACATTTAAAATAAAGTGTTACACTCTAAAAACAAATAAATTCAACAATGCAGTACAATCAAACATAAACTAAACAAAAATCTAACTAAAACATCACCAATCATCGTCTTCTTCTTCTTTTTCTACATCCAAATTTTGCAAATTAAACTGAGTGATCACCCATCATGTATTTGACCATTGCATCATCGTAAGCAGCATCATAGTCGAACTTCTGTCTTGTCAAACCATCATTGTGTGCATTTTTGGCCTCCATATTTTCCATTCTCAAGATATCTCCTGTTGGATCATCATCGGCTCCATAAGATCTTGGATAGTAGAGGTACTAGTAGTACTTAAAGTAGAAGGAATATCCTGGGTCCTACTTCCAGATTTTCATCCAACATGAGATTCATAAGTCTTAATATTGGAAAGCCCAATAGGTTTTAGAGGTTCAATCCTCTCCTCATACGTTCTAAAATCAACTCTTGCATGTTCACATAGTGTGAAGATCAAGGCAGGGTGTGCTAAACCACTAGTAGTCTCTCTTAAAGCCATAGAACGAGTGTTTCTATAAATAATAGAGCCTACATCTATTTTCTCATCTGCTAGATACAGAAGTTCCAGATGGCTTTATCCTTTGTAACCTTACTATGATAATTTGTTGGTATTATTCTACCAGAAATAAAGTAGTGTCAGGCCTTAGATACTACATTTAACATAAAAAGAGGAAAGTTCACCTTAACATTACTCTTCACCATCCAAGCTCCTCTTCCATCAGTAAGAAAAGAAATAACTTCATCTAAGCCTTCCTTAGAGTAAATTTCACAATTTTACCACGAACAAATACATAGTCTTCAGAAGTCTCCTTAAAATTGGCATAGAACTCCATCACTATACCGATAATAGCCTCGACAGGAAAGTAAAAAAAATCCTCCCACTGTCAAGCATTGATTATTCTTTCAACTTCTCCACCCAAATTTTTAAATCCTCGATCCGGAATCACTTTTTTAGTTGTA
>NEWO01001346.1:66422-81009 GCA_003013225.1 Phalaenopsis aphrodite | reverse complement strand
GATAGAATTCTAAAGCAAAGCAAAGTAAAGTGAATCAAATCCACACAATCACATTAAATACATATTTACTTTAAAGTAGTAGAGAGTCCAGCTTCTTCATTTATTCTGCTTCATCTTCAGCACTTTTGCCTCCTCTACTATCTCTCATAGACTGGTAATGGATGTACAAATTGTAGAAGGGACGGTACGGTAATTGATCAGCCAAATTTTCATCGATCAATCCTTTTCTTATTAAACATCTGCACCAATCCTGCCTCAATTGTTCCAGTATAATAAAAAATCTCCTTCATAGTCTAATCTATGTGATCTAAAAGTTAGTTGAGATTTTCTATTGTATTCATAATACTCTGAAGTTCTCTTTCGAATTTCTTCATTTTCTTCTCCAAAGTTATTGAACTTCCAACTGTTTGTGGCATTAACAGTGTTGAAGCATGTGATGAATGATCCAAGATAATATTTAATGCTTCATTTCCTTTTGTAATATAATTATCATCAATAGGAATCATAGACTCCCACGGTAATAATACTTTCTCCCAACTCTCATTTGGTGCTTGAGATTGACTGCAAAGTAAGAAAATTGTAGAAGGATGCCCCAGTCCATATATTGGCCCATTCATAATAATACCCATAAGAGATTTAAAAATAATCAATCCCACATCAGTGGGCTTTTCCATTTGAATGCAATAGTTTAAAATGACACTTTCTCTAGTAACTCCACTAATCTTTTTGGTAGGGAGTAATTTTGCAGATATGAAGAAATCCTATTGTTTTAATATTGGGTTAAGCAGTGAAGCAGAGAAACTAATGTATCCTTCATCTCTGATTTCCCAATTATCATTTTCATCGGTTAGAAAATTATATACATCTTGCACCATATCTCTCATTGGGATAAAATTTGTATGAAGACATATTGAAACATTTTCTATCATATACAAATCATTAATTTGAGCAGGAGTAAATGTTTCAACCTTACCTTGAACAACGACAACTTCTTGGATAATTCCATGTAAATTACCATAGAATTCCTTTACCACTGGTACAACAACTGCAGCAATAGTGTAGCACAGAACTTTCCAACGTCTCTGCACAATGATTTTCTCAATCTGTGAACTTGGATTACTCAATCCATGATTGATAAAGTCTCTCTCCTTGATAAGTCTCTCTTTTGTAATGACTTTGTAGTATAATCTCTGTGCGTCAAAACTGATAAACTTTCTTCTATTGAAAACACCATACATTGAAGTATTTTTAGAATAAGAAGCCATGGAAATTGAAATTAAGAAGTTTTGGTCATCCAAGGTAGTTTTTAGGCCATTAAAATCACCTCTCAGAGGTTATTTAGGAGCAAAATCCCTCCAAAGTCTGTCGCATTTGCACTGAACTCGCGAAACTGCTCTGCATGCCATCAGCACTCCAGATGATGTTGTCGATGCCATGGTCCATATACATAGGTGTCATCGGTGCAAGAGGCCAAAATCGCGTCTTTTATTTTTTTTGTTCAATTCAATTCCAAATTTTCCTCCAATACCAATATTTGTCTTAATTTATAATATTTAAAATTATGTATGATTCAAAAATATTATTATCTCTTAATATATAAATACAATTATTAAACAAAATAGTAATATATAGATATATATAGATTTATATATGGGTTGTCTCCCACAAATCACTTAGTTTAACGTCGTCAGTCTGATGTGTCATTGTTTAATCAGGAAGACTTAACATTAAAATTTCCTTAAATTGTGTTGTGTCCTTCATAATAATGTGTCAATCGATGCACATTAACTTTAAATATCTTTCCAATTTTAGGATCTTTAATAACAACGGTTCCATAATGATAGACTTTAATCACTTTAAATGGTCCTAAACATTACGAGTTTTATAAGCAGTTATGTATGTCCATAATGCAGTATGTAATCTAGCAGATCAATCAATTTTATAGGAATTTACAGCTTTTCCTAAACTTCATTATATTTCATGATTTAATATTCCTGCTAGACTGCTGGTCTGAGGATGATAAGCAATGAAGAATCTATGCATAATATCATATTTTTTAATCAATTTCTCGATTCTCTTATTCCTAAAATGGGATCTTCCAACTATAATAATTACTCTCGGCATTCCATATCTTGTAAAAATATTATTATTTAAGAAATTATAAACATTCTGAGCATCACATTTAGGTATAGCAACAACTTCAATACATTTGGACATATAATCAACAACAAGTAATATATGTAAATTTCCAAATGAAGGCATAAATGGTCCCATAAAATTTAATCCCCACACATCAAAAATTTCAACATCCAATGTGTAATTTAGAGGTATTTTATTTCTTCTAGAAATATTTCCTACTCGCTCACTTCGATCACATGTTTTAATATATTCATTAACATCTCTAAAAAGATTAGGCCAATAAAATCAAGCTTGTAAAATTTTATATGCAGTTTTATTTGTTCCAAAATGTCCTCCAAATTTAGAATCATGACATCTTTCAATTATTTGTTGAGTTTCTTCATAAGGCACACACCTTCTAATAATTAGATCTTCACATTGTTTATAAATATGGGTCATCCGAAAAATAGAATTTTGAAACATATATAAATTTCTTTAATTGTTGATTCTTAATATGTGGTTGTAGAATATCACTTACATTATAATTTATGATATCAACGTTCCTGATCCCGATGAAATATAGTTGTGTAAAAATTATATAGTTGACTCCGCTATACAAGGGTGTCAAAAGCTTGATGCAACATTTTATGAATTAAAAATTTAAGCAATTAATGTTGGGATGCTACGCAAGTATATCTATTGTTATCAAGTAATAAAGGACCTTCTATTTAAGCCCCAAATATTGATCCCACGGGGAAGGTTTAAATTTAAAATGATAAATTTACTGGAAATTCAGGGAAAGTCAAAACAAAATTACTGTCACTAATTTTGAATGTTGAGAAATCATCAGAACTAAATTATTTAACTAATAACAAAACTGAAATACAAAGTTTAAACAGTAACTGCTAAACTATTTAACTATGTTTATGTGATGAAGATTTCTTATGTAAAAAAAGCATCTTTCCCACTACAATGAGGTTTTGGTAAGATGAGTTGAGATAAATGGTTCAAATATGTATTGTGCCAAATAGGAGCAGTTTTAATTCTCTACCCTCATACATTGTTATAGAAAATCATTGACTAATCCCAGGTCTAGTCTCTAAAACCATGGCTAGGCTAAGAGGATACTGGCTAACTATCGCTTTAGTTTTTAAACAATAAGACCGAATTGGGGATTTTAGTCTCTCACCCTAAAGTTTCTTCAATTCTACACCCAACAAATTATATTTCCCTACTTATTTACACTTACTTCCACAAATGAAATTCTCCTTCGTGGAATCAAATGTGATCTTCAGTCTGTTGTAAAACTCATACTCCATTTCCCGGATCATATGTTTCACAACATATTTTAACAATTCAAATGGCCGATTAAAAAGTAAATTAATTTCAAAGTTGAAAATTCATCACAATTTATTCTATATTTTAATATTTGCACGTCTATATTATCTCTTCATTTCACCATATCTCATAGTTGGGAGAAAATAAAGTAAACTATTTAGACTTCATGAGAAAGATACAACAAAAAGCTAATTTCATATAGAAAATAAAGTTCATACAACACTAATAAACAAACAACACTTATCTGAAACTCTTTCTCAAAGCAAATCCCTTGTAGCCTCTTCTAGGAAACGTAGGAAGAAGAAATCTCTCACTTTTCTCCTTCTCCAACACTCTTAGAGAAGATTTCACACTTAATCTCACCACAAAACTCTAAATTATAAGAACAATGCACTCTAAATGGTTGTGAAATGAAAAATGGAAGAATGTGTGATGTGTAGAAGGTTGAATTGGGATGATGAGAAGTCAGAAAGAGTCACTTTTCTGATCAATTTTGGCCCCAAATAAAGCTTAGAGTCGGTCCTCCAATAGGTGCCTCCAAAAACTATTCAAAAAGGATCCAAATTTGTCGAATCTTATAGAAACAAGGTTGAAACGACATTGGCGCCATTGATACCCATTCTGGCACAATCTTCACTAGTGTTCCACAATTTAATTCGCTGCTCTCTATCAAACAGTGCCATCGACGCTACTTTTGGCGTCGTCGGCGCTGAACAAATTTTCAACTTCTTCATTTTTGCTCCAAATTTCTTCCTTTTTGCTTTTTTTTGCTTCAAGTCCTAAAATTCAACAGCCTGTAAGAAACATAAAAATACCTGCCGTTAAAGTGCAATATCACAAAAAATGAGTATAAAATATGGGTTTAAAAATGCATATCTTTTTTGGTGTATCAAAATCCCCCAAACTTACATGTTACTTATCCTCAAGTACCTCTTCTACTACATAAAAATATGACTTAAGGTAAAATACTTAACTTTAGATTTCCATATCTTAGTCCACTAAATACAATAGCATAACTTAAGAAAAATTCAAAACAACTCCATTTAATACTAAAGGTATAAGATTATTTAGCAATCAAGTCCAAGATTTCTGATTCTTTATTCTTTTTAAGAAAAATTACAAATTGTCATATTAATGTCACTTAAAGTATTCATATGAAAAAGAACTTCATAAATCTTTACTATTCAATAAACTAATACTCAAATAAAAGTATAGAAAATGTAGCAAGGCTTCCTATTTTTAAAAATATAGCTAAGTGAGGACAAATAAAATTATGTTTCTTTCTATAAAAAGGAATTTTTCTTTCCACCCAAAAGTTAATTTTTTTAAAAGATTTAGCATAAAGAACTGAAAAATAAAGGGTGAAATAAAACATTAAATACATAAAGAAAAGACATACCTATTGAAAGTTTTGATTTTGAAACTTTAATTATGAAATTTTGCAGGTGCTAATATAAAAAGCTACAAGACTTAAAACATTAAATTTTGCATAATACATATAAAATCTATTGAGAAAGAGTTAATTGCAATACATTTAATAAAATACAAAAACTAAAATCATAAATAAACTAAATTCTAGAAATGAAAACTATGTTACAAACTACAATTCACAACTCAACATAACAACAAAACAGAGTCTCACAATCTAACAAACGGTCTCAACAAGACAACAAAAACAAACAACACAATAACAAAGTACAATCAAATATAAACTAAAAAAAATCACCAATCATCATCATCTTCTTCTTCTTCTACATCCAAATTTTTCCGCTGATATGGAGTAAAAACAGGGTGACTAGGAAACTGAATTGAATGATCACCCTTCATGTATCTCACCGACGCATCATCATAAGTAGCATGATATTCGAACTTTTACCGTATCTCAATTTCTCCTCAGATTTTTAAAACCACGATCTGGAATTACTTTTTTATCCTTAAGTAGACTATTGAATCGACCACTAGCTATAAAGCTAAAAAAAATTTTCATCATAATCTACTTTTCTTTTTCCTTTCCTCATTCTTGGTGCCGTGGGAAATCTTGAGAAATTTAAAAAAAAATCAAATAAATTCCAAAAATTCTGAAAATCACATATAAAATGCTTGATACTTAAATCTACTAAGTAAGAGTTCTTTACCAAAAGATTTTCTCAAAATCTCTCAAAAAATTTCAAAATTTTTGGATCTCGGCAATGTGAGATAAATCCTTGGTGAAAATCAAAATTTTCTAGTTCAAAGTGTAGCTCTTACCTAGAGAAGATGAAATCCAAATTTCCTTTGCCTTAAAATCGCCTCAAATCTAAGCAAATGCGAGCCCTAAGTGCAAAAATCAGAGGTTGAAGGTGACTCAAAGGGTAAAAATGGTGGTTTACGGTGAAAATTGTGAATTTTAAAGGGTTAATGGTTGTTCTCGAATCGAGGGTGTCGTCGGCGCCCATGCCTACACCATCTGTGCTGCAGGCCAAAATTTCCATTTTTTGGTTTTTTTAATTTTTAATTTCCTTTCATTTTTCTCCAAAGTCTTTTTAGTATTTTTTTAAACACAATTTTTTATCTAACAATAATTCACAAACAAATATTTTCACAAACAATCATTTTCACAAACAACAACAATCTAACTTTTATATACTAAAGTACACTTTTACAAACACATTTTTCTAATCACACTTTTACACATATTAAGCAAAAAAAATTATAAATCAGCATCAAAATCAAGCCATAACACTAAACACTGACACAAAACTATACACACAATCAAAGTTCAGAATTCTAAAGCAAAGCAAACTAAACCAAATCCACACAATCACATTAAGTACATTAAGTATTTTAAACTAGTAGAGAGAGTCCAAATTCTTCAATTATTTTACCTCATCTTCAGTGTTTTCTCCTCATCTAATATCTCCCACAAACTGGTAATGAACATACAAATTGTAGAAGGGTCGGTATGAGAATTGTTCAGTCAAATTTTCTTCGATCCATCCATTTTATTTAAACATCTACACTAAACCTGTTTCAAATGTTCCATTATGATCAAAATTATTTTTCATCCTCTAATCTAGGTGATAAAAAAGGTACTTAAGATCTCCTATTGCATTCGTAATACTCTGAAGTTCTCTTTCAATTTTCTTTAATTTCTTTTCTACAACAAGTGAACTTCTAACTATTAGTGGCATCAATGGAGTTGAAGGATGTGATGAGTGATCTAAGATAGTATCTAATGCTTCATTCTCATTCCCAACATAATTATCATCAATAGGAATGATGGGCTTCCAAGGTAATAAATTTTTTTTCAACTTACATATGGAACTTGGGATTGACTGCAAAGTAGGAAAATTTTAGAAGGATGCCCAAGTCCATAACTTGGAGCATTCATAATAATACCCATAAAAAATTTAAATATGATAGATCCTATATCAATGGGGTTTTCCATTCGAATGCAATAATTAAAAATAACACTTTCTATGGTGACTCTACTAATCTTCATGGTAGGGAGTAATTTTACAGAAATGAAGAAATGCCACTGCTTTGATAAGAGATTAAGCAATGAAGCAGAGAAACTAATGAATTCTTCATCTCGCATTTCTCAAATATCACTTTCATCCATCAGAAAATCATAGAAACCTTGCATCAAATCTCTGGTAGGGATAAAATTTGTATATTGACAGATTGGAATGGTACAACGTTACCACGTATGAAGACAACTGCTTCGGTAATTCCATATAAATTGGAATAGAATTCCTTCACTACTGGTACAACAATTGCAGTGGTAGTGCACCACCAAACTTCTCATTGTCTTTGTACAATGATTTTATTGATAGGAGAACTTGTATTAATCAATCCGTGATTGACAAAGCCTCCCTCTTTGATAAGCCTCTTCTTTCTAATAACTTTGTTATATAATCTTTGCGCGTCAAAACTGAAAAACCTTTTTTCTATTGAAAACTCCATACTTGGAAGTATTTCTAGAATTGGAAGCCATAGAATTCAAAAATAGGAAGCCTCTGGTTGTCCAAGGAAGTTTTTAGGACTTTATAAACACCTTCCGGGAGTTATTACGAAGCGAAATCCCACCAAAGTCCACCAAAATTCATCCTAAATCGTCAAACTGCTATTGATGCCTTCAGCGCTCCCGATGACGTTGTAGACACTTTGGTTTGTCTTTGGGCCCCGTCGGCGCCCATGCTGGCGCTGTTGGTGTCAGAGGCCAAACTTACGTCTTTTCATGTTTTCGATCAATTTGATTTCAAATTTTACTCTAATGCCAATATTTGTCTTAATTTGTAATATATTAAATTGTGTAGGATTATTATCTACTAATATATTAACACTTATCAAACAAAATAGGAATACATTGATATATATATTTATATATGGGTTGTCTCCCATAAAGCGCTTGGTTTAACGTTGGCAGCCAGACATACAATTTGGTTAGTTGGGTTGACCTAACATTAAAACTTCTTTAAATTTTGGTATGTGCCCTTTATAATAATATTTCAATCGATACCCATTAACTTTAAATATTTTTTTAGTGTTTGGATCTTTAACAACAAAAGTTCCATAATGATAGACTTTAATCACTTTAAATGGTCCTAACCATCTAGATTTCAGTTTTCCTGGAAATAATCTCAATCTTGTATTATATAATAAAACCTCTTATCCAGGTTCAAACTTCTGTTGAATAATCTTCTGATCATGCATATTTTCATTTTCTCTTTATACATTTTTGTATTATCATATGCTTCATTTCTAATCTCCTCAAGTTCATTGAGTTGCCATAATCTTATCACACCAGCATCCTTTAAATTAAAATTAAATTCCTTAATAGCTCAAAATCTTTTATGTTCCAAATCTACTGGTAAGTGACATGTTTTTCCAAAAATAAGTCTATATGGGGGCACTCTTATAGAACTCTTATAAGGAGTTGTATTTGCCTATAATGTAGTATCTAATCTAACAGACCAATCTAATTTATAAGAATTTACATTTAAAGCTTTTTCTAAAACTCACTTAATTTCACAATTTGATTTGATATTTTTGCTAGACCGCTAGTCTGAGGATGATAAGCAGTAGAGAGTCTATGCATAATATCATATTTCTTAATCAATTTTTTGATTCTCTTATTCTTAAAATGAGATTCTTCATCTGTAATATTTACTCTTGGCATTCTATATTTTGTAAAAATATTTTTAATTAAAAATTAGAAACACTCCGAGCATTAAATCTAGGTACAAAAATAGCTTCAATCCATTTAGACATATAATCAACAACAAATATTGTATATAAATTTCTAAATGAAGGAATAAATAGTCCCATAAAATATAATCCCCACACATCAAAAATTTCAACTTCTAATGTGTAATTTAGAGGCATTTAATCTCTTCTACAAATATTTCTTACTCGTTGACATTGATCGCATGTTTTAATATATTCATTAACATCTCTAAAAAGAGTAAGCTAATAAAATTCAGCTTGCAAAATCTTATATGCAGTTCTATTCGTTCTAAAATGTCCTCCAAATTTAGAATCAAGGCATCTTTCAATTATCCGTTGAGTTTCCTCATAAGGCACACACCTTCTAATAATTAGATCTTTACATTATTTACATAAATATAGGTCATCCCAAAAATAGAATTTTGAATCATATATAAATTTCTTTAATTGTAGATTTTTTATATCAGGTGGTAAAATGTCATTTACAATATGATTTACTATATCGGCATACCACAGTACATTCATTTCATTAATACTTTATAATTGTTCATCAGCTAAATTCTCTAAAATTTCATTTGCAAAATTAGTTAATATTTCTCTTTCTAGTCTAGACAAATGATCAGCTATTTGATTATCATTTCCCTTTCTATCAACTACAGTAAAATCAAACTCTTGCAATAGAAGTATCCATCTAATTAATCTTGGTTTAGCATCCTTCTTTTGCATCAAGTATTCAATAGTAGAATGATCTGTATGCACTATACATTTAATTCCAATTAAGTAAGGTCTAAATTTATCGAAGGCATAAACAATAGTGAGTAACTCTCTTTCAGTAGTAGTGTAGTTGATTTGAACATCATTTAGAGTTTCACTAACATAATATATTACTTTGAAAACTTTGTTGTGCCTTTGTCCTAACACAACCCCAATAACATAATCACTAACATCACACATTATTTAAAATGATTTCTCCCAATCTGGTGAAACTAATATAGGTGCAACGATTAATTTTTCTTTCAATAATTCAAATACTTTTATGCATTCCTCAATAAAATCAAAATTTCGTGTCTTTTTCTAAAAGTTGGCATAATGGCTTAATTATTTTAGAAATTTTTTTTATGTAACACTTGTAGAAACCAGGATGTCCTAAAAAGCTTCTTATGCCCTTAACTTTGGTTGAAGGTGTTAATTTTTCAATAACTTGAATTTTTGCAGGATCTACTTCAATGACATTTTCAGAAATTTTAAGCTCAAGTACAGTTCCTCCTGCAACCATAAATTGACATTTTTCCCAATTTATTTATAAGTTATTTTTTTCACATACTTATAAAACTTTTTCTAAATTATTTAAACATAATTCAAATGAAGTTCCAAATATCCAAAAATCATCGATAAACAATTTCATTACATGTTCAATAAAATTGTTAAAGATTGGCACCATACATCTTTGAATTGTTTCAGGTGCATTACATAGTCCAAAAGACATTCTATGAAAAGAAAATGTTCCATATTGGCTTGTAAATGTTGTCTTCTCTTAATCCTCTAGAGCAATTGAAAATTTGTGATAACCGATATAACCATCTAAAAAGTAATAAAATTTGTTCCAAACCAATCTATCCAACATTTGGTCTAGAAAATGTAAAGGAAAGTGATCTTTTTTGGTGGTCATGTTTAATTTTCTATAATCAACACAAATTCGCCAACCAGTAACTTGTCTTATTGGTATTAATGCATTTTTCTCATTTTCTTCAACGGTCATTCTTCCTTTCTTCAGAACATAGTGAATTGGACTTATTCAAACACTGTCTAAAATAGGATATATAATTTCAACATTTAGCCATTTTAAAATTTATTTTCTAACAAGTTCTTTCATTATTAGGTTTAATCTCCTCTCAGGATCAGCTTTAGGTTCATATTGTTCATCTAATGGAGTTTTGCGCATACAAATAGAAGGACTAATTCCTTTAATATCTGCTAAAGTCCATCCAAAATCATTTTTATATTTTTTTAAAACTTCTATTAATTTTTTTTCTTGAATTTATTTTCATTTAGAAGATGCAATAGTAAGTAATGCATATGACTCTCCTAAAAACACATTTTAAATGGGTAGATAATATTTTCAGTTCAAGTTTAGTTGGTTTAATACTTGAAGGAATAAGATTTTTATTATCGTTTTCCAACAAGTTTAAAGTTTTAAATTTGCCCTAAATATAATCCAAATCTTCTACTTTTACTTCATCCTTATTTTCAAAAAATTCTCCTTGCTTTATTTTGTTTTCAAACTCATTCTTAAATTTCTCATTACTCAGATATTCATTTGCTTCCATCCTAAAACATTCATTATTTTTTTCTATTATTGGATATTTCATGGCTTTTGTATTATTAAATGTTACTGCTTGATCATTAACTCTCGTTATTAATTCTCCTTTTTGCACATCTATCATAACTCTCCTTGTTACAAGAAATGGTCTCCCCAAAATAATATGAAATTATTTTTTTTCCTCAATATTCAATACAATAAAGTCAACAGGGAAAATAATTTTTTTCACTTTTACTAATGCATCCTCTATAACTCATTTCATATAAGTTATTGAATGATGAGCTAACTAAAGAGTTATAGTAGTAGAGGAAATCTCTCCCAAATCTAAACACTTCAAGATCGATAAAGTCATAAGATTGATATTCACTACTAAATCACATAAAGCTTTTCCAAAAAACTTTTCACCAATAGCACAAGGTATAGTAAAACTAGTAGGATCTTTTAATTTTTCAAGAAGCTTTTTCTGAATAATAGCACTGCACTCTTCACTGAGTGCAACGGTCTCATGATCTATAAACTTCCTTTTCTTATATTATATCCTTCATAAAGTTCACATAACTTGGCAATTATTACAAAGCTTCAACAAAAGGAATGTTTATCGTTAACTTCTTAAGAATTTCCAAAAATTTTGTAAATTGTTTATCTTTTTTCTTCTGCTTCAGTCTTTGAGGAAACAGAGGTAATAATTTTTCTAAAGGACCTTGTGTTTGTTCATTTTCATTTTTCTCACTTTCCATTGCACCTTTCTCTTGATCAACTTCATTTTCTCTTTGGATTGTTGTTTCAAATTCTTTTCCACTTCCTAATTAAAAAGCTTTAATTTGCTCCTTATTTTGATCTTTTACATTAACTTCCATTGTAGTCGGAAGAATTCCAGAAGGTCTCTTACTGAGTGCAGTAGCAATATGTCATATTTTATTTTCAATATTTCTAATAGCAACCCCTTGATTTTGTATTTAATTTCTGATGTTTAACATTACTTCATCCACCGCCAACTTCTTTTCCTTAACTTGTAGGTTAGGATTAGAGTTAAATCAAGGAGGATAATAAGGTCAATAACTAGGATTTCCTTAGTTGTTCAAATTCTGGAAGGATTCACAGAGTTGTTATAATTATTCTAATTAAAATTAGGGTGAATTTTCCATCCAGAATTATCAAATTTAGAATAGGGACTTTTATTCCGATTATTTATAGCATTTAAAATTTCATAAGATGATTGAATATCAATGATCTGTCCTAGTGAATTTTCATCTAATACTGGGGGTATTTGAGAATAGTTCACTCATATTTTATCAATCTTTTTCAAATTAGCAGCAATTTGAGATGTTGAAATAGAAATTACATCAGAATCATGAATACTTGCTACTCTCTTAGGATTTAACCTTTCAGAGGGCCATTGAAAATTGTTATAAGCCATTTCTTCAATTAAAGAATATGCTTCATCAAATGGTTTTGACATTAGTGATCCACCTGCAATAGCACCTATAATAAATCTAAGTAATTCTACTAATCCATTATAAAATGTTTGAATTATTAACTAATTTGGTAGAGCATGGTGTGGACATTTTCTAAGAAGATCTTCAAATCTTACCTAAGCTTCATATATCGATTCTCCTTCAAACTGACAAAAAGATGTAATATCATTTCTAAACTTAGCAATTTTCGATGGTGGAAAATATTTAGCTAAGAATTTTTGTGATAGTTCTCCCCAAGTTCTGATAGATCTAGGTGCTAATGAATTTAACGAAGCCTTAGCTTTATCCCTTAATGAAAAAGAAAAAATTCTAAGCTTAACAACATCATTAAACACTCTGTCATATTTAAAAGTAGCTCAAATTTCAAAAAAACTAGCAAGATGTAAGTTTGGATCTTCAATAGGTGTTCCTCAAAACTGATTATTTTATATCATTTGGATAATAGCAAGTTTAAGCTCAGATGAATTAGCAGCAACATCAGGATTTTAAATAGTCAAGTGAAGTTCATCTACTATTAGATTTAGCAAAATCTTTTAAAGGTCTTTGTTGATTTTGATTTATTTGATTATTTAAGTTATTTGCCATTTTGTTTAAGTTTTTAATTTCTTTTTGTTGTTTTTGAATTTTTATAATAGTACGCTCTAATTCTGAACCTCACTGAATCGTAAGGTACTAAGTCTTCAGATCCAATATTTGCATAAATAAATATAATCAGCAAAGAAAATTTTCTTAAAAATAACTCTTAAATAAAAATATATTTTCTTTTTGCATTTTTTATTTGTTATTTTTTTAAAACTTTTTATATAATTATCTCTAAATTTCCTAATGTACCAAATCAATTTAATTTAGCGTTACCTTCCCCAACAACAACGCCAAAAACTTGGTCCTGATAAAACATAGTTGTGTAAAAATTATATAATTGGATCTGCTATGCAACGACGTCAAAAGTTTGATGCAATATTTTATGAATTAGAAATTTAAGCAATTAATGTTTGGATGTTACGCAAGTACACGTATCGTCATCAAGTAATAAATGACATTCTATTTAAGCCTCAAATATCGATCCCACGGGGAATGTTTAAATTTGAAAAGATGAATTTACTATGAAATTCACAGAAAGTCAAAATGAAATTACTGTCTCTAAATTTGATTTTTGAGATATTATCATAACTAAATTATTTAAGTAATAGCAAAACTGAAATACAAAGTTTAAATAATAACTACTAAACTATTAAACTATGTTTATGTGATGAAGATTTCTTATGTAAAAAAGCATCTTTCCAACTACAACAACGTTTTGGTAAAATGAGATGAGATAAATGGTTCAAATATGTATTGTGCCAAATAGGATCAATTTTAATTCTCTATCGTCATACAGTCTTACAAAAAATCATTAGCTAATCTCACATTTAGTCCCTAAATCTGTGGCTATGCTAGAAGGATACTGGCTCCCACTCCAGAGCTCTCACTTCCCTTCACCTAAAAGCTAACTCTCGCTTTAGTATTTAAACTCTAAGTCCAAATTGGGGATTTTAGTCTCACACCCTAAAGATTCTAAAATTCTACACCCAACAAAGTATAGTACCCTATTTATTTGCACTTAATTCTATGAAAAAACTTCTCCTTCATGGAATCAAATGTGATCCCCACTCTATTGTAGAACACATACTCCATTTCCTAGATTATATCATTCACAACATATTTTAATAATTCAATTGGTCAGAGCAAAAGGTAAATTAAGTTCGGAGTTGAAAAATCATCACAATTTACTTTATATTTTAATATTGGCACATCCATATTTTCTCTTAATTTCATCATATCTCAGAGTAGAAAAAAGATAAAGTAAACTACTCAGACTAGATGAGAAAGATACAATAAAACACACATTTTAAATATAAAATAAAGTTCACACAACACTAATAAACAAACAATACTTATCTGAAACTTTTTGTCAAAGAAAATCCCTTGTAGCCGCTTTTAGGAAATGTAGGAAGAAGAAATCTCTCACTTTAAAAGTTCACAATTAATCTTACCACAAAACTCTAAATTATAAGAACAATGGACTCTAAATGGTTGTGGAATGAAAAATGGAAGAATGGGTGATGCGTGGAAGGTTGAATTGGGATGA
>NEWO01001346.1:1973-13740 GCA_003013225.1 Phalaenopsis aphrodite | reverse complement strand
AGATCTCCATGTAAGAAAGTTGTTGCTACATCCACTTCTCTAAATGAAAAACTTCCACTACTACTAGACTCAGCATAAACACTCACCCTCTTCACCACTATGGAGAAGTTTTTTGATAATCCAATCCTTCTCTTTTCTGTCGCACAAATCTTGCCTTATAGAGATTGATATTATTTGACTTCTCTTTCAGCCTGTAGACTCACTTGTTGTGCAATGTTCCTTTTTGTCATTTGGTAGTACCGTCAAATCCCAAGTCTAATTATACTCCAAATAGTTCATTTCATCATCCATTGTGAGCTCCCACTCCCTTGAATCTTCAACTTGAGAGGCCTCCCAAAAGCACTCTAGTTCACCACTATCAATTAGTAACAAATAGTGTAAAGAAGAAGAATATTATTGTATGGGTTGTTTCACTCTACTAGATCTCTAAACTTTTGTAACATGTGTCAGAGGAACTTTCAGTTCTTCTTTTATTTGAGCACTTCTTTTTCCATCTTTCTGATTAGCAGTATCATATGTTTCAACATATCTGAATTCTTCAGAAGTAGTTGATGGAATGTCATGAGTTCTGACAATGTCCTTGTTCATCTCCATCACGTTGAAGGTGACATCCCTACTCGTGATGATTTTTTGATTATGATAATCCCAAAACTTGTTCCTAGACTATCTAAACCACATCTAATGAAGGTGCATTTGATAGATTTTGAGCCAAGCTTGCTTCTATAACCTACATCAACATGCACATATGTTGAACACTCAAATATGATTAAATGAGATAGACATACCTTTTTTTCACTCCAAGTTTCTTCGAGTAAGCCTTCCTCCAAAGGTACTGATAAACTTTGATTAATCAGATAAACTATAATGTTAACTGCTTCAACCCAAAACTATTTTAACAAGTCTATATGCAACCTCATGCTCCTAGCACGCTCTGTGATTTTTTGTTCATGCGCTCAGCTACACCATTCTGTTATGATATTCTTAGAACAATGAACTCATGTCTGACCCCCTATGTAAGACAAAAATTCCTAAACTTTTGGTCATCTATTATCTGATCTAAGAAACTTCAGCTTAAAGTCTATCTTTTTTCCTAACATAATCTTCCATTTCTTAAAGACTTCAAACTCATTAGAGTTCTTCTTTAATAAATAAACCCATATCTTTTTGGTGTGATCATCAATGAATGTGACAAAATAGCAATAACCTCCAATAGACTAGACTGGAATAGAACCTCATACATCAGTATGCACTAACAATAGTTTCTTCAATTTCACCACTAACTCGCTCTTGGAGAAAGAAACTTTCTTTTGCTTGGCATAAATACAGTCTTGACAGAATTCCAAATCAACTGATTTCAAACCTTGAATTTTATTCTTTAAAAGTAGGGACTTAAAACAGTTCTCTCTCATATGGACAAGCATACGGAGCCACAGACTTGCATCTACCCTCGTTCTAGCCACATCAATGAAATTAGTCATTTCATTGATCAAATAAATGGTGCCTTCAATATTGCCTCAATCTGCACTAATGCCTCCTAGTCACCTTCCAAAAATCACTTATGAAAATACTCACAATCCTTGACTTTCCCAACTAGCACACATAAATAAGATTTCTCTTCAAACTTGGAGCATGTCTTCAGTGAGCTTCCAGACTATTCCACTTGGCAACTTGGAACTAACATCACCATTTCCTACTATGTCGCAGGTCTTGTTATCTCCCAAATAAACCTTTCCTAGATCACTTTGAGTGTAATTTTTTAAATTCCTCTTTATTAGGGAAAGCATGAAAAGAGGTACATGAATTCACTATCATTGATTAAGTACTGACTTGGGACAACACCAAGGAGTCATTTTAGATTTTACCACTGAAGATATTAGATGAGAAACTAATATTTTTCCCCCACGACCAGCTTTTCTTAGAGATTTTCAGTCCTTCTTGAAATTCCTCTTCTTGCCACAGTTCCAGCAGTCTCCTCTAATTGACTGAGGCTTTCCTTTCTTGGGATTGAATCTACCTCTGCCAGTATTTCTGCCCAGATTCATTCCCCTATTATTAGCATTCAAAGTAGAAACTGAAGATTCACCATTCACTGTTTTTTTACAAACTTCTTCATTTAGCTTCAGACCCGTGAAATGATCAAATTTCAACTCTAAAGTTCCTGAAAAATTACTCATTGTTGTCACCAAACCATCCCATTTTTTTGGTTATGAAGATAGTATCATCAGTGCTCTAACCTCATCATTAAGCTTGATCCCCACATAATACAACTGACTCGCCACAGTCTGAAAGTTGTTGAAATGCTCCGCCACTGACCTACCTTCCACCATCTTCATGTTGAATAATTTCTTCATTATAAAATCCTTATTGAAAGCATAAGGTTTTTCATACATCTTGGTCAGTGTTTTCATGAGATCCGCCAAAGTCTTCTCATTCACAATGTTGAATGCAACATGACTCAAGCTTCCTTGTGATACCTTGTAGTGATAAATACAGTATTTTTTTATATAACAAATGCTCTACCTATATCTACTTGAAAGCAAAGTTCATCCCATTGAACTTCTCCAACTTCAATCTTTCTTCCTCAACAATTAATCCCATTCAAATCAACCCCCATGTTGATACAAGTTAGTCAGCTCTTTCCCGTTGGAAGCTGTCGGTCGCCAGAATCGAAATCTTATTGCCCGCTTCGGAAGGGCATTTAATTTGCTTATATATATAAGTTTAGAAAAAAATGGAATCAAATTTTTTTATTTTTTAAATGAAACAGCACTATACTTCAAACCTTGTATCTATCCCAAAGGATAAAAATAAGTTGTGAGGATGAGGCTCGTTCAAATAAACAAAGAAATGTATGACATCTGTTTGGTCTGTGAAATCATTTTATTTGCCAACATGTTTCCCTATTTAATACAAAGAATTAAATAAGCTTTATATTAAGCTAGGTTTGGAAAAGCATCCTATAAGGGAAAGCCCTTATAGTTTATTACATCTTAGATAACTGAAGTTACCTAAGAAAACTCTCGATAGAAATCAGGAAATGTTATCTTCAAAAAGGTCAAAGGATAGGACTTTTCAATCAAATTCAACATAAAAATATGAAAGGAGAATAGCTCAAATTTGGAACATTTTATTGTAGAATCCAAAGGAAGAGAGAGACTAGCAAATGTCATGGATCCGGAGGAGAACCTCGGTGACTTCCCGGTTTATCCTAATGTTTAGCTTTAATTTTGAGGAGAAATGTTTAAGGGTTTCATCCTGTCAATTTCATTATTTTAGGGCTTAGATTAGTTTGAAACAATCACACAAATAGCCTGGAAGATGTGAGGGTTTAGGTCGTGACGAAGGACAACCTCGGAATCTTAAGACGAGTTAGGTCTTATATTGCACAGCATGGTTGTGGAAAGGCCTAAAGACAAGTTAAGAATTTTTGCTGCAAAGTTATATGCCTAAAATATATAGTATTTTTAGACACATTTTTATACCTATTTTTGAGATATTGCACTTTAATGGAATATATTTTTCTGTTTTTCTTTCAGGTACAGGAAAAAAGGTGAAAAATGCCTAAAAGAGGGAAAAAGGATCAAATTTAGAGCAAATAGGTGAAAAAATGGGCAACAGTGTTTTGGTGCCTAAGCACCAGATCCGGTGCTTAAGCTCCGGTTAAACAGATAAGGCCATGCATAAGGGTCAGAGGCCCTGCACTTAAGTAGTTGTGGCAGTTATTGGATGAGTAAATTCAGTTTTTGTAAATTTTGAAGAGGTTTTTGAGGCACCTATTGGTTTAATAGGTGCTTAAAACCACCATAGAAGAAAATTATTATGAAAGGATGCATTTCTTTGGGAAATACATCAAATCAAGACACATTTTGAAGAGATACCAAGGAACCTTTTGAGAATTTTAAAATAAGGAAGTTTGAGACTTTGAAAGGGGTCTTGAAAGTACTAGTAAAGTTTTAATAGTTCTAAAATTGGGAAGTTAGTTGGAGAGATTTAAATCCATGTACTTCATTTACTTCTTGATTTGGCCAATCCAAATTTTAAAATTTGATGTGAGAGTAAGAACCGGAATGGTATTGTCTCAGTCAAAAATTGGAAAGAATGACATGAGGTTGTATGAATGAGAATGTAGTTCATATGATTGAGTGCAAATAAATAGGAAAATGTTCATTGAAGGGTGTACAGCTAGAGGACTTTAAAGTGACAGGTTAAATCCCATAACCTGGTTTATTGATTTAGGTTCTGATACGAGATGTTAGCCCCTAGGTGGAGGGAATTGAGGGAACTCTAGAGTGAGAGCTAGTATCTTTCGTACCTAGCTGGTCTTCAGAACTATTCAAACTTTAAGTTATCCAATTTTCTTTATAGCATCTCTAGTAAGGGTAAAGAATATTATTGATCCTATTTGACACAACACAATATGCATACTTCCCCAATAGAATTCCTATACTTATTACTGTTTCATGATAAGGTGAAAGCTATTTTCGTATTTAGTGATTTTCTTCTATAAAAGCTCAAGTTATCTTTTTAAGTTTGTTATGTTTTTGTCAAAATATTAAAATTACCAAAATTTATTAAACTTTCTTTATTACAAAAAAATCTTTAGCTTAAATAGTTATCTTTCTAAAATTAGAAAGTTTTCAAAAAAGTGCATATTGTATATCTTCCCTGTGGGTTCAATATTCAGGTCTTAATCAAAAAGTCCTATATTACTTGATAATAATATGTATACTTGCGTAGTATCACAATATATATAAATTTAAAGTTCAATTATTTTTTTTCTTCAAGATCGATTTTTTTGTTTTATTGTGAAATAAGGAAATATAAGTGAAAAATATAATCAGAATTATTGTTATATTATTGCATATAAGCATTTTCGGGATCAAGTTTTTGGCACGGTTGCCGGGGAAGTGAAGTGAAAATTATAAAGAGTCTATTGATTTAAAAGCATTTCTATTTTTAGAAAGTATTATTTAAACTTTAAGTTATTGTATTTTATTTTGTGTGTGTTTAGTTTTATTTTTATTTTATGTTAGTGTATGCGTAGTTCAGGTTCTGAAGAACTAGTGCCCTACGATTCTGAATTAGAGAGAACTTTTAAAAAAATCAGAAAAACCCAAAAAATTAAAAATCTTGAAAAAACCAAAAGAGTTATAGAAATGGCAAACCAAAATGATCAAAACGCTGAAATTCATCAAGAGTTTAGACCTTTAAGAGATTATGCCAACCCTACTATAGATGAACTTCATTGTAGTATTCAAAAACCTACTATAATGGCTAATTCATTTGACCTTAAACCTGATATTATCCAAATGGTATCAAATAATTAGTTTTGGGGATCACCAACTGAAGTTCCAAATTTACATCTTGCCAATTTTCTAGAATTGTGCGCTACATTTAAATACGATGGTGTGTTTGATGATGCCATAAGATTTAGGTTATTTCCTTTCTCACTAAGGGATAAAGCTAAGATATGGTTGAATTCATTAGCACCTAGATCTATCTGAACTTGGGTCAATTTAGTACAAAAGTTCCTTGCCAAATATTTTCTACCATAAAAAACTGTGAAGCTTAGAAATGATATTACATCTTTTAATCAGTTTGAAGGGGAATCAATTTATGAAGCATTGGAAAGATTTAAAGAACTCTTAAGAAATTTTCCACACCATGCTATACCAGATTGATTAATATTTCAAACTTTTTATAATGAATTAGATGGAACCCTTAGATCAATTATTGATGCCACAGCTGGCGGTTCATTGATGTCAAAACCATTTCATGATGCCTATGTTTTAATTGAAGAAATGGCTACCAATAATTTTTAATGGTCTTCTGAGAAGGTGAATCATAAGAAAGTAGCCAATATTCATGAACTTAATGCATTTAATATTTTAGCAAATCAAGTTGCTGCAATTTCAAGGAAGTTAGACTAATTTGGAATGAATTTTTCTTAAGCAATTTTCATGATTGAAGAGAATTTATTAGGCCAAATGGTATATTCTCAAGAATCATTAGAAACTTTGAATGCCATAAATAATAAGCAGAATAACCCATATTTAAATTATTATAGCCCAAGTTGGAAGAACCATCCCAACTTTAATTGGAATAACAATTTAGGTGGTAATAATTAGCAATGGGGGAACAACCAAGTAAACTCATTGGGGAACTAGAACAACCAAGGGAATAATAATTATATATCTACTTATCCTCTATGTTTCAACAGTAATACACAATTTAAGGAGAAAATTTTGTCTAAAGAAGAAGTGGTATTACAAATGATAAATCAATTACAAAGTCAAGGAGCTACAATTAGAAATATTGAGAATCAACATGGGAAAATAACAAATTTATTAAGTAATAGATCTCAAAGAACACTTCCTAGTAATACTGAATCAAATCCAAATGACTAGAATAAAGAGCAAGTAAAAGTCATTCAACGTAGAAGCAAAAGAGAGTTGGAAGGTAGGGTTCAAAGAGAAATTGAAGTAGATAGAGAAGAAATTGAAGAATCAAAAGAGGATGCTCCAAAAGATTTTGAAGAACCTATTTCTCCATTTAAAATTGATTTCAAAAAGCTACCACCTCCATTTCCTCCGAGACTTCGTCAGATGAAGTTGGATAAGCAATTTTAAAAATTATTGGAAATATTTAAGAAGCTTACAATTAATATTCAATTTATTGAAGCCTTAGAATAAATGTCAAGCTATGTAAAGTTTATGAAGGATATTCTCAACAGAAAAATGAAGTTTGAAGATAATGAGACTGTTGCACTTAGTGTGGAGTGCAGTGCTATAATTTAGAAAAAGCTTTCTGAAAAGCTTAAAGATCCTGGTAGCTTTACAATTCCATATGCAATAGGGGAGAAATTGTATGGGAAAGCTTTATGTGATTTAGGTGCAAGAATTAACCTTTTGCCACTATCAATATTCAAAAGATTGGGATTAGGATAAATAACCCATAATACTGTAACTCTGCAGTTAACAAATTGTTTGATAACATACCCTGAAGGAGTTATAGAAGATGTCTTAGTGAAAGTGGATCAATTTATCTTTCCTGTTGATTTCATTGTGTTAGCTATGGAGGAAGATAAGGAGATACCTATCATTTTGGGGAGACCTTTCCCAGGCACAGGAAGAGCAATGATAGATGTGTAGAAAGAGGAACTAATAATGCACGTCAATGATAACTGTTACTTTTGATATTTGAAGATCAATGAAATATCCTACAAATGGTAAAGATGATGAATCTTATAGGATGGATGTTATAAGATATCTATGTGAATGTCATTTCAAAACAACTTATGAAGAAAAATCTGAAGAAAATGATTTACAACACTAGCAAGGAGTGGAATTAGATCGATGTGAACAACTTTTTAAGGAAGATTTAAACTATGTTCGAGAAAGTTTTGAAATTTTGGACACAATAGACAAATATAAATCATTTTGTCCATAAATTGAAAAACCTTCAGATTTTGAGTTGAGGTTACTTCTTGAACATTTAAAATGTGCTTTTTCAAGAGATACCTCTATTTTACCAGTTATAATTTTCTCAAAATTAACGATAGAAGAAGAAGAAATGTTGATGAAAATTTTGAAAAAATTTAAGAAAGCCTCTGGATGGACAATTGCTGATATTAAAGGAATCATTCCTTAAATTTGTATTCATAGAATTCATATGGAAGAGAACTGTAAACCCAGGGCTGATCCTTAAAGGAGACTGAATCATGTTATGAAGGAAGTTGTTAAGAAAGAAATTTTAAAAGTGGTTTGATGCTAGAATTATCTACCTATTTTAGATAGTGCATGAGTTAGTCCAATTCACTGTGTTCCTAAGAAAGAAGGAGTAACTGTAACTGTGACTGAACATAATAAATTAGTACTTACTAGACAAGTTACAAGGTGGTGAATATGCATTGCTTAAAAAAAATAAATATTTCCACTAGGAAAGATCATTTTCCATCACCCTTTCTAGATCAAATGCTGGATAAACTAGCTGAGTATAAATACTTTTGTTTTCTGTATGGATATGTTGGTTATCATCAAATACAAATATCTCCTAAGGATCAAGAGAAAACAATTTTTACCAGTCCTTATGGTGCTTTTGTATTTAGAAGGATGTCATTTGGTTTATGTAATGCCCCTCCTACATTTCAAAGATATATGATGACATTTTTTTGTGATTTAATTGAAAAAGGGATTGAAGTATTCATGGATGATTTTTCAGTGTTTGGAACTTCATTTGATTCATGCTTAGAACATTTATCTAAAGTTCTTAAGCACTGTGAAGAAATAAATTTAGTCCTTAATTAGGAAAAATGTCAATTTATGGTAGTAGGAGGAATTGTATTAGGTCGCCAAATATCATAAAAAAGTATGGAAGTAGATACTACTAAAATTCAAGTGATTGCTAATTTACCTTATCAAAATAATGTAAGGGAAATTAGAAGTTTTTAGGGCATGCTGGATTCTACAGGCAATATATTAAAGAATTTTCAAAGATTGCTAAGCATTTATGTCATTTACTGGAGAATGATGCAATTTTCAATTTTAATGAAGAATGCCTAAAAGCTTTTATTTTATTAAAAGAAAAATTAATCACTACACCAATTATAATTTCACCAAACTGGAGAAAACCTTTTTAATTAATATGTGATGCTAGCTATAGCAGTTGTTTTAGGACAAAGATATGATAAAATTTTCAAAGTAATTTACTATGCTAGTAAAACTCTTAATGAAACTCAAATCTATTACACAACAACTGAAAATGAGTTATCAGAAATAGTATATATTTTAAATAAATTTAGATCATATTTAATTGGAACTCAATGTGTAGTGCATACAGATCATTCTACTTTTAAGTACTTAATGAAAAAGAAGGATGTTAAACCTAGACTTATAAGATGGATTCTTCTTTTGCAAGAATTTGATTTTGAAATAGTAGATCGAAAGGGGACTGAAAATCAAATTGTTGATCATTTGTCCATGCTTGAGTTAGAAAAACTACTCTATCTTGAAAAAGAAATTAATGAACATTTTCCATATGAAAAGTTGTTTACTATTAATGAGTGGTGTGTTCCGAGGTGTGCCGACACTATAAACTTTAGTGTTAGTGAAATTATACCTATGGAATGGAATACAAACAAAAGAGGAAATTTATTTCTGAAGCTAAGACTTATTTTTAGGATGACCCATTTTTATATAAACAAGGAAAGAATCTAATTATTTGAAGATGTGTACCGTTAGAAGAAACTTATGAAATTATCCAAAAATGTCATAAGTCTGATTTTGGGGTACATTTTGGTTTTGATAAAACAACATACAAAATTTTACATTTTGGATTCTATTGGCCTACATTTTTTAGATATGTTAATGCTTATATCAAAACTTGGGGTAGATGTCAACGAGTAGGTAATATTTCTAGAAGAAATGAGATGCCCCTCAATTTAATGCTAGAAGTTGAAATAGTTGATGTTTGGAGATTAGATTTCATGGGACCATTTATACCATCTTTCAAAAATTTATATATTCTGTTAGCGGTGGACTATGTATCCAAATGGATAGAAGTTACTGCTTTACCTCGATATGTGCTCGAAGTATTGCAAAATTTTTGAAAATGAACATATTTTGTTGATTTGGGATGCCGAGAGTTATCATTACTGATGAGGGAAGTCATTTCAGAAGTGTCATAATGGAGAAGTTATTAAAGAAATATCATATAAATCATAGAATTGCTACTACTTATCATCCTCAAACACCTCAGACAAGTGGTTTGACTGAATTATCAAATCGGGAAATTAAAAGAATTATGAAAAAATCTATGAATCCAACAAAAATGGATTGGTCAGTCAAACTTGACTATGCTTTGTGGGCTTATAGGACTGCATACAGAACTCTTATAGAAATCTTTGCATATAAGCTAATATTTGAAAAAGTTTGTCACTTACCAGTTGAACTTGAGCATAAAGCATACTAACCGATTAAAGAGTTTAATTATAATTTGAAAGATGCTAGTGAGAAAAGATTATTGCAATTAAATGAGCTTGAAGAGATAAGGAATGAATCTTATGAGAGTGCTGAGATTTATAAAAAAAAGATGAAGATGTGGCATGATCGAAGGACTCTTACTAAAAAATTTCAGTCAGGGCAACAAGTTTTGCTATATAATGCAAGATTGAAATTATTTCCAAGCAAACATAAGTCCAAGTGGATGAGCCCATTTGTTATGATAAAATTTTATCCTTATGGAGTTGTGGATAATAAAGATCTTAAGTCTAAGAAAATATTTAAAGATAATATACATAGACTAAACCTTATGGGTAATCTTTAGTGCAAGCACCGAGAATAGAGGTTGATCTGTAGACCGGGCGGGTCTTAATTTTTGGGAGTTTTTAACATCTTTATTAAAAAAAGGTATAAAATTTAATTAATATAAGAAAATTTCAAAGTGTGCGCAGCACAACATGATTTAGTGTAATTTGCGAAATAGAAAATCAAATTGGAAGGGAGATGTGAAGAAATTTTAGGACCCAGTGCGGGACCTAATTAGTCGCAGAGAATGCTAAGGTGGAATTAGTCCACCGACACACCTATTGGGGATTCGACCCCATATAAAAATTTAAAGAGTCCTTAATGGCCTTCTGAACCCCTCTGTTCAAAGATGGTTGAACAGCTAGTCATGAAGTCCAAGGAGTTGGACATACCATCCGAAGACAGAAATGGGTAAAGTATGTCAACAAAAGAAGGGTAATTTAGTCCAAGACGGACATGGACACATTACCGATGTGTGAAAGTAATATTTCTTGATTTGTATGAAGAGAAAAGCACATCCCTAGCGGAGTCGCCAGAAGCTGTCGGCGTTATTTCGGGGTTGGTTTGTGGGGAGTTGCTCGTAAGAAGCTGTCGGTTAAAGAAATTCAAATCCCGTCGCCTACTTTAGAAGGACATTGAAGTATGAAATTAAACTGACCCCATATTTTCATAATTTAAAATGAAAGAGCATTGTACCTCAAATCATGTATATATCCCGAAGGATAAATACAAGACTTGAGGATGAGGCTCGATCAACTAAACTAAGGAAAGCATGACGTCCATCTGGTCTGCGAAACCTTTATATTTTTCGACAAGTTCCCCTATTTAATATAAAGAATTAAATAGGGTTTATATTAAGTTGGGTTCGGACATGCTTCCTATAAGGGCAAGCCCCTATAGTTAATTACATCTTAAATGATCAAAGTCACCTAAGAAGACTCTCGATAAAAATCAAAAAATATTATCTTCGAGGAATTTCAAAGGGTAGGACTCTTCAATGACTTCAATGAGATTGGACATAGAGGTGTGAAAATGGAGTTGGTTCAAATTTGGAATATCTTATTGTAGAGTCCAAAGGAGGAAGAACTAGGGGATGTCATGGATCCGAAGGAGAACCCCGGTGACTTCCCAAGCTATCCTAATGTTTGGCTTCAGTTTTGAGGTGAAAAATTTTTAAGTATTTCATCCTACCAATTTTATTATTTAGGGCTTACATTCGTATGAAATGATCATGCAAATAGGCTGGAAGATGTGAGGGTTTAGGTCGTGACAAATGACAACCTCGAAATTCTAAGACAAGTTAGGGCTTATATTATATAGCAGGGCTATACAAATGCCTAAACATAAGGTGAGGATTTACGTTGCATAAGCAAGCAACCTCGAAGTCCTATGGCTTTGTTGTTTAAGTCTAAGGAAGGAAGATTGGTTTAGCTGGGGAAGATAGGTTTTGCTGTTGAAGATGG
>NEWO01001345.1:44440-107156 GCA_003013225.1 Phalaenopsis aphrodite | reverse complement strand
TTCTTAAATTTGAATCTTCCGTCAACAAAAAACTTTGTCTAGTTTTCATAATTTTATTTTTGAAAGTTTAGTTCTTAGTTAGTTAACTTTGTTTTTCAACTACATTTTATATAGCATTTACCTTAGTAGTTAATATTCAAACTTCACACTTTACATTTATTTTTGTATTTTTAAATTATAAAATAATTTAAAGAACTTATAGGATTTTCTAACTTTCTTGTGGGATCGATATCTAAGACTCCATTAGAGTTTTTTTTTACTTGAGAGATACGTATACTTGAGTTTATTTTATAGGAGATTTGACAGTTTAAAAAGTGTTTTAAAGATAAATTATTTTCATAAAAGGTATTTTTGTTGGGATTATATTTCATATTTTTATTATATCTGCCGTGTGTATTTTGTAATATTGAAAAATATTTGTAAAATTTACACACTAAATCTACCGCATCAAATTTTTTTGGGCGCCATTGTCGGGGAAGTAACAGAAATTAGTAGTAAGTTATTTTATTTTATTATAAAAATATAAAAAAAGAGTGTTAGTTGTTTAGTTTTGAACATTTTCTTATTTAAGTGTGTTTTTAATTACTTGCTTTGTTTGTTTATGTGTAGTGTAAGATCTGAAAATTTAGTACCTTACAATTCTGAGTTAGAGAGAACTATTTGAAAAATTAAAAAATAACAAAAAGAAATAGATCATTTTAGCAAAATGGCTTGCAATTTAAGTAATGTTGGAAATGAAAATGAACATCAGGATCCTTGTGCTATTGGCGAATGATTTTATGGAAAAACTTTATGTGATTTATGAGCCAGTATTAATCTTATGTCGTTATCAATTTTCAGAAGGTTGGACTTAGGAGACATTTCACCTATAACTGTAACTCTTTAGTTAGCTGATCGTTCGATTACCTATCCTAGAGGAGTTATAGAAGATGTGTTGGTAAAGATTGATAAATCTATCTTTCTTCTGGATTTTATTGTATTAAATATAGAGGAAGATAAAAAAATTCCTATCATTTTAGGAAGACCGTTCCTAGCCACTAAAAGAGCTTTGATAGATGTGTAGAAAGGAGAACTAATTATGAGAATTAGTGATCAAGAGGTTACATTTAATATTACAAAATCAATGAGATACCCTAGAAAATAACAAGAGATTGAATGGTTCAGGATGGATATTAACGAATATTTAAGCCATGAATATTTTAAAAAGATTTTTGAAAGATGATTTGAAAAGAAATATATGGAATATCAAGATGAGGATAAAATTCAAGACGAATCCATGGAAGTGAGTAAACAGGATTTGAATTATGTTCATGAAAAATTTGAAATATCAGATCTTATAGAAAGTAATAAGAATTTGATTTTATCTATTGAGAAACCTCCTGAACTAGAACTGAAAACACTTCCTGCACATTTGAAGTATGCATGCTTAAGAGATTTATATACATTACCTATTATAGTATCCTCAGAATTAACTGATATGCAAGAACAACAGTTGTTGGAAACTTTAAAAAGATATAAGAAAGCTTTTGAATGGACATTATTTGATATTAAATGAATCAGCCCTTCAATATGTATGCATAAAATTTTATTAGAATATCAACATAAACCAAGAGTTGATTCTCAAAGGAGATTAAATCCAATGATAAACAGAGTTCTGAAGAAAGAAATTTTAAAATGGTTAGATGTTGGAATAATATATTCTATTTCAGACAGTGCTTGGGTATGTCCAATTCATTATGTTTCAAAGAAAGGAGGTGTGATTGTAGTGACAAATGAGCATAACGAATTAATATCAACAAGACAAGTCACTGGTTGGAGAATCTACATAAATTATAGAAAATTAAATTTTGCCACCAGGAAGGATCATTTTCATTTACCTTTTTTGAACCAGATGTTAGATAGGTTGGCTGGGTATAAATATTTTTGTTTTCTAGATGAAAATACCACTTATCATCAAATACCTACTACTCTAGAAGATCAAGAGAAAACAACATTCACTAGTCCTTATGGAATGTTTGCTTTTTGGCAAATGTCTTTTGGTTTATGTAATGCACCTCTAACATTTCAGAGATATATGATGTCAATTTTCAGTGATTTGATTGAAAAAGGGATCGAAGTCTTTATGGACAATTTTTCTGTACAATGTGCTTATCCTATAAATACAAGTTGATTTTGGAGATAGGCTTCGAAGGTTAAAGCTTTTCCTCCAAACTCTCAAAAGTCACACCTGAATTTTGTCATAACCAAAATATGGTAGATGGAAGCCCCAGACCAATAGTAGATGCCCCATTTGTGATATTAACTATAGAATGGTGAATGAGGGACCTTATATCAATAGATTTCATCATTTGGATGTAGAAGTTCATAGAGGCTCTATCTCTTGTAACCTCACTTAGATTGGTAAAAGGAAGTAACTTAAGATAAATGAAGTAGTGCGAAGCCTTAGAGGCTACATTTCACTTAGATCAAGGAAAATTGATTTTATGATCGTTACTAATTTTCCAAGCCCTTCTATAATTAGTAAGAAAATCTACTACTTTCATCTAAATCAGAATCTAGAAGAATGAAGCTGGAGTAAGAGTCCCCACAGACATCTCTTAACAAAAATAATGCATTTATACGAGAAGGAGAGATCAACCTACTTCTCCCTTACAAAAATTGAATCATCAAAGCATCATGAAGATTGGCATGGAACCTCTCCTAATGTTGATTCATAACCATACTTTCATCGGCACCCCCAGGGATGATGAATCCACATTCCATAATCAACTTCTTTGATGTTAAGAAATGATTATAACACTCAACTTGGGAGTTTACAAGTTTCCTCTTGCTTAAAGAAGGTTTTGATTTGCCATCCTTAGTTTTAAGAGCCACTATGAAGTAGTAAAAATGAAAATAAAAAAGAATAAGGATGAAAAAAAATGTCGATGTAATCAATTTGCAAATAAAGAATTAAATAAACAATTTCCTTAAAATCTTCAACCAAATCTCTCTAACTAAAAGTTTAGAATTTTGAGATGAGAATCAAAGGAGGTTAAAGGAGTGAACTTTAACTTATAAGAGATATTTACCCTCACTAGAATCTCTTGGATGAAATTAGAATAAATAGAGGAATCCTAATTCTTGCCTCTCTTTCGATGAAGAAGAAAAGGTACGTGAAATGGGTTAAATTGGGCTAATTTTTAGTTTAATAACTGAAAAAACTAGAGTAGCACCTAGGCGTCATGATAGCAGTGCCTAGACGTTGCTTGCCCATAGTGACACGTAGGCATCCATGTGGACGACGCCTAAGAGACTAGACTAAAGTTGTCCATGGTCATTTAATTTTCAATATTTGTCCCCCTTAAGTCCTTGATCACATATAATATGTGTACCAAAAATACTCTATAAGTAAAGTTAAATAAGCTTACTCCTCATCTTTCTGATCACATCTCTCTTCTCTTCTTTCTAATCTTAAAAATAATCCTCCTCCATTAACTGATGAGAGCTTTCATGTATTTAGTAAGGAAAATTCTACTATTAACTCAATACGATTGTTATTTACAATCCATTAGTTTCACCAATATATCTCCAACTGATACACTAGATAGCTAGCGAACTAATCAAATTGGCTTATATGTTGTCAATCTTCATGTGCTACCGTGCCACTTAAAATATACACCTCATCCTGTATAAAAAAGGTAACATCTACTAGCCCTTCTAATCTCTAAACAGTAGTGACCATCTTAATTGAAGAACATGATCGGAACTAAGAAGTAAGGAATTGAGATGGACCTGTCCCATGTCTAAACTCACTACGTATCCTATATATCCCTACATGCAATTAAAAAGTAGGCGGTAGAGGGTGCAGTTGATCCTTATACTACAAAAAGACACATCAAAGTTTAGGCATACTGAGAAGACTAAGGAAAAAGGCCCTGACTCAGGAGTAATTCCTCCGCAAGTTACACACTCTTAAGAATAGCCAAACAATCGCCACACAAACACAAACACATTGACATAGATTGAAGCACACAACACAATACGAACATAGAATTAATTATGAACTAGTGTTGTGTCTCAAGAAGTGCTTAGTTTTATGTCCTCAGTCTGACAATACCAGATATATTACTCATGATGAGACAAAATGAAGACCTAATTTGCTACAGGTATCTCATCACCTAAGTTTGGTCTTTGTGCATTCAATTTAAAAAATCTAACACTCTTAGGATCTTTAATATCAATCACACCAAAAGGATAAATTTTTAGTATATTAATTTTTTTAATCTTCTCAAGTTCACTTAACTGTACAAACCTTTTCTCACCATCTACCTTCATATTTTGAATTCTTTAATAATCCACTATGCTTTATGCTCTAATTCATCTGACAAGTGACAAACTTTGTCAAATATGAGCCTATATTAAGACATGCATATAGATTTTTTATATTCAAATCTATAGGCCCAAAAGACACACTAAATCTTAAAGAACAATCCTTTTTGCTTGGATTGACAGTTTTCTCCAAAATCCTTTTGGTCCCTCTATTAAAAATCCTGCTAACCCACTCATTTGGGGATTATATGCTTTTGATGTTGTATGCTTTGTATTATACTTTACAACTAATGTCTTAATCATTCTATTCCTAAAATGTTTCCTTACTAATGATAACTTTAGGCATATTATATCTGCTAAATATATTCTTCTTCAAAATTTAGATACCCTTGGAGCTTCATAATTTAGCAGAGCCTTTACCTCTATCCACTGTAAGACATAGTTCATAGCTATCATAATTTACAAATTTCCTAAAGAAGCTAAAAAAGTCCCATGAAGTATAAACCAAAAATATAAAAAATCATAATCTCCAAGGTAATATTTAGAGGCATTTCATTTTGCTTAAAAATATTGCCTAGTCTCTAGCATCTATCACAAGTATTAATATAATCATTTACATCCTTAAATAGTGCTGGCTAATAAAATCATGATTGTAATATCTTAGCAATAATTCTATAAACCCCAAAATGTCCCCCAAATTTTGAGTCATGACATTTCCTAATAACATCTTGAGTCTCTTCTGTGGGTATACACCTCCTCATCACTTGTTCTTTACACTTTTGATATAAATATGGCTCATCCAAAAATAATATCTGCCATAATGAACAAATTTTATTCATTGATGGTATGTCTGATAATAGAGTAAAATATCACTAACTGTGTAATTCATTATATCAACATACCATGGAATTTTTCATTCAATAATAGCAAACAGTTGTTCATCAGGAAAATTTTCATTGATATCTTCATCAAATGCACATGAATTTTCCTAATCAAGTCTCGATAAGTGATCTGCTATCTAATTTTAAGTAGCTTCCTATCAACTATTTTGATATCAAACTCTTGTAATAATAAAGCCCATCTGATTAACTTTGGTTTTGCATCCTTTTGTTGGACATCAGATATTGATTAGCAGAATGATTAGTATGAACAATACACTTAGAACCAATGAAATACGTGTTGAATTTATTGAACACATATATTATGGCCAGAAGCTTCATTTCATTAGATTAAGGGACTTACTAGCATGGTATATAGCTCAAAACATGTTGTCGCGCCTTTGTTCTATAATTGCCCCTATAGCATAGTCCTATGCATCACAAATTAACTCAAATGTTCTCCCCCAGTCATGTGAAACGATGATAGGAGTAGCGGCTAACATTTTCTTTACTGTGTTAAAGGCTGCTAGGTAATTTTGATTGAAATCAAACAAAACATCATTTTCTAAAAGTTGAAATAAAAATTTACTAATTTTGGAGAAATTCTGAATGTACTTCGATAGAATCAACATGTTCTAGGAAACTTCTAACTTTCCTCACTGATGTGGGTGGGGACCATTTTTTATTCACATGTAATTTGGCTAAATCTACCTTCATACATTTCTCAGAAATTCCCTCTCCTAAAAGAATTCCTTCTATAAGATTTATTTCTTCACAACATCTCAACACCTTGGCCAAATAATCTAAGCATGAACCAAATGAAGAGCCAAACACTAAAAAATCATCCATAAATACTTATATTCCTTTCTTAATTAGGTCATAGAAGATTGAAACCATGCACCTCTGAAATGACGCAAGTGCATACATAATTCAAATGGTATTCTTATACAAGTAAAATTCTCAGAAGGACTCGTGAATGTAGCCTTTATCCTAATCCTTATGAGCTCTAAGAATCTAATGGTACTCTGAATACCCATCCAAAATTAGAAATATGGGAGGTCTGATAGCCTATCTAATAGCTGATTAAGGAAGGGTAAAAAAAACCGATCCTTTGTGGTTGTTGAGTTTTGTTTCCTGTAATCAAAACATATACGCCACTCACTAACATTTCTAGTGGGAATCAGTTCATTTTATTTATTCATTAGTGTAGTAACTCCTCCTTTCTTAGGAACACATTATATAAAGCTAACTTAGGCACTATCTATACTGGAGTAGATAATACCTGCATCAAGGCACTTCAATATCTCCTTCTTGATGACTTCTTTGTCTCCTCTAAGGATCTGCCCTCAGCTTATGATTTTCTTCCATTATCATCCTATACATACATTTTTAAGGACTAATCACTTTATATCAGCTAGGGCCCATCCAAAAACTTTCCTAAAATTCCTCAAATTGCTCATCATTTTTCCTTCTTGTGAGCTACTCAGTTCTAAGGAGATAATAACCAACAACGTAAAAAACTTCTCCAAGTAAGCATACTTTAGATATTTGCAAAACACCTTCATCTCATGTTCACGGGGATCCTTAATGGAAGGTAAAAGAGGTTTACAATTTTCAGTAGTATCAATTATCTCAAACCTCTCCTTGAAATTCCTTAGATTTTCTTTTACCATTAAAGAAGATTCATCGTAAATATCTATTATTTCATCCTCGATCAAAATATGCTCTTGTGGTTTAACTTCACAACACTCTCAAAATTGATGGCTTAACAACTGATCAATGAGATCCATCATATAACATAAATCTTCATTACAATCAAAAATAAATTTCTTAGATTTTAACACATTAAAAGCTACCTTCTGATTGTTCACTCTCATAGTAAACTCTCCCTTTTGCAAGTTAATCTTTGCTTTGCAGTGGCTCGGAATGGTTTACCTAGTATGATAGGGGTCTCTTTATCTTCCTTCATATCAAATAGAATGAAGTCAATAAGGAAGATAAATTTATCTACCTTCTCTAGAACATCCTCTATAATCCCCCTCAAATAAGTGATTAATTGATTATCAAGCTGAAGGGTTATATTGGTTGGAGTCACCCTTCTTAATCTTGACCTCTTAAAATGAATGATGGCATTAAGTTATTATTGGCTCTTAAATCACATAAAGTCTTTCCATAAAATTTCTCTCCAATTGCACATAGAAGAGTAAAGCTCGTAGGATTCTTAAGCTTATGAAGAAGCTTCTTCTAAATGATAGCATGGCACTCCTCACTGAGTACTACCATCTCAAAATTTCAAAACTTCTTCTTCTTTTTAAGGATCTCCTTCATGAACTTCACATAATTGGGCATTTTCTCTAAAGCCTTAGCAAAAAGAATGTTGATCATTAGCTTCATAAAAAAACTTCCAAGAATCAAGAAAATTGTTGATCCAACTTTTGTTTCTAGAGTGTTTGAGGAAATGATAGTGGTGATCTTTCTAAGTTATTCCTAGTGGTTGAAATTGGTTTTCCTAATTCTTTGGAAATGTCTTTCATAGGAATTTCAATTTCCACATGCTTTTTTTCCACATCATAATCTTTATGGCCCACTTTCTCAAATTCTTTTGCACTCCTTAACTTGCCTACCTTGATATGCTCACAATTCTTTTCCTTAAGTTTGAACTTAGTGTTACTAGGAAGAGTTCCTTGGGGTCGACAGTTGAGTGAGTATGCAATCCGTCCCTGTTGTTTCTCTATATTCCTAATACTTCCACTTTGGCTTTGTAATTGATTTCCTATTTGCAAAAAAAAATTCTACCAAGATAGCTTATTCTCTTTAAGTTATATTTTAGAGTTAAAACCAGGAGGATTAGAAGATCTTAGGTTAGAACTATCCTGATTTTTCTAATTTCCAAAGGGGTTCGGTTGATTTCTTATGCCTTGATTATTATTCCAATAATGTTTGGGTGATTCTTCTAACTGGGATTGTAGTAGTTAGAGTATGAGTTGTTTGTCTATTTATTGATCTCATTAAGGGTCTCATAAGATGATGTGTTACCATTTGCATTAACCACTTGCTCGAATGAATTTTTCTCAATTACTTGTGATCCTTGAGATTGGTTCATCACAAACTGGTCTAGCTTCCTAAATATAGTAGATACCTTAGAAGTTTTAATTGAAAGCATGCCTGAGTCATGTACACATGCTACCTTTCTAGGGTTCACTCTTTTAGAAGGCCATTGAATGTTGTTGGTAGTTATTTCTTATATTAGAGAATAGGCCTCATCAAATGGCTTTAACATAAGTGAGCCACAGTGACAACATCTATAATAGACCTAAGAGATCCTGCTAACCCATTGTAAGAAGTCTGGATTATCAACCAATTGGGTAATGCATGATGGGGGTACTTTTTAAGAGGTTCCTTAAATTGTTCCCAAGCTTCGTAAATCAACTCACCTTCATGCTGACAAAATGAAGTGATATCATTCCTATGTTTAGCCATTTTTTATGATAGAAAATATTTATCTAGGAATTTTGTTAGGTAAATTACTCCCCGTTTTAATTGATTCTAGTGCTAATGATTTTAATCACATTTTGGCTTTGTCTATCAAGGAAAAAAGAAAAAGATTTAACCTAACAACGTCATTAGAAATACTATTCTAGCAAAATTTGGTGCAAAGTTCTAAGAAGCTCACTAAATTTAAGTTTGGATCCTCAGACAGAGTTCCCCCAAACTGGTTATTTTGCATCACTTGTATGATAATAAGTTTTTCCTTAAGTGTGTTAGCTTCTACTAAAGAGCTCGAATGCTAAAAGGAATATCATCTGCTATAGGGTTAGCATAGTCTCTTAAGGTTTAATGTGCAATTGGATGTTCAAGGGTTGGATCTTGAATTTCTTGGTTGTTATGTAGAATGTTCGCTATCTCTTCTACAAATTATTCAAGTCTCTTTTACTTTTAACTTTTTGTATTAGTTCTCTGTAGCTTAAAATCATAAGTTGCAATTCTCATAAGTCTTAAACTATGCATACACGAACAAGAGATTCTTAAAAGTTCACACAGTCAAAAAAAAAATTTTGGTTATTATTTTTTTTTCAAAAACAATAAAAACAATAACAAATTAACAATTAACACTATAAGTTTTCTAAGTCTAAGACCTCAAATTTCAACTAAAATTTTCCTAAGTTAAATCATCGTACTTCCTTGACAACAGCTTCTAGGTGCAACCACACACTAGGGGCTCATGTAAGTGCACGTACTATATTAGTAATCTTAGATTTTAGAGTCCAAAATTTTGATCCCAAAGGGAGCGAGGGAATTAGACTTAGGAAAAGTTCTAGCTTATTGATTTTATTCTTTTTCTGGAATATTTAAAATTTCTTAAGTTCAATAATCTAACCTACTATCTCATAACAAGCAACAAATTTAAATCCTACACAACTAGTCCTACTTAATGTGGTTTGGACTGATGAATATCATGTTCATAGGATACTCACCCTTGTAATAATATAAGTGGCTTACATGAAATGTAAAGTGTAAATTAAAAAATTTTAGTGATAAATAGAAGTGACACTCTTCTTTACCGTCTCTTGAGTGCATGTCAAAGCATATTTCACTAACATTTACATCTCCCTAAAAGGAATATCAACCTATACCCCATAGTTCAATGTGACTAAACTAGTTGATTCTACCATAGTTACATCGAGTCATTATAGTCACAATGTATTTTAAAGTAAATGAAGATTTGAAGGTTAATCATAACATTTTAAAATTAGAAGCAATTTAGAAGCACTTTACATTCCTATGTATCTGACTTAATCAACACAAGGAAAGAGTAAGAAATGTATTCAAGAATAATAAGAAAAACACAACAAAAAATCATTTAAAGAAGAGGAATACACTATCCAATGTTTATAAAAGAAATATAACAATAAAGACTAATAAGACTTATCTTCCTCTCCCATACAATGACCTGAAGATGCCCAATCAATTCTCTTATTTACTCGTTTTCTAATATTGTTGAAAATTTTTTTTCCTCTAGTCTAGGAGAAAAAGAAGAAACTCTACAACAAATGAAACCCTCAAATGACCAACCCTCATCAATCATAAGTCCTAGCTACATCAATCTTCCCCAAAGATCCTCAATCTCAGAAATGCCTGATACATTGCTATTTATAAACTTTATTGCTTAACATGAAAATCACTACACATCTGATATGTCCTACATTGGAGTTAAAATAGTTCACATGCCCTAATTCTATGTGCAGGTGTTTCATGCAAGTGTACGTGTCATATTATTAATATTAAATTTTGAGTCCAGAATATCGACTCCACAATTTCTAGCCTACTAAAATCGACTTTATCTTAGAAGTAAAGTTGGTCTTAATTTGTGCTAACTAGTCATAATGAATTACAAAATACTCTTAAAGTTTACTTTTATAGAAATTTTATTAAATATATTTGAATTGGTGATAATCAAGTTATAAAGCTACCCTCTCTTGCAATAATATAAGTGGTGTGTAGAAAAGGAATACTTTAAATTATAACTATGGCTTGTGAAAAATAAGAGCAACTCTCTTCTTCACCCTCACCTGAGTGCATAATGAAGTTTGGTTAGACTAGTTTTAATTCCTTAAACCCTAATTTTAACCCATCCAAGATTATTTCCCTATCTATTTGCATCTCCCTATTGCTTACTGTTGCTTGATACCCTATAGTTCAATGTGAATACTCTAGTCATTCTTCCATATCTCTCTAGACTCATTATGGATCACAAGACATTTTAACTAATAATTTAAACAAAATGAAAAGTAAATGAAGCTTTGAAGAATACTCGACACATTAAATATTAAAAACCATTTTTAAAAGCATTCTACTATTACATACAACCTACTTATTCACCATAAGAGAAAAGATAAAAAGACTACCCACAAAGCATAGAGAAAACACAACAACACAACTTCAAAAAAAAAAAACAAAAGCAATAGAATTGTGTTTTAAAAAAATTACAATACAAAAGAGAAAAAAATACTTAGCTTTTTCACTTTACGAAGTGCTGAAATTTTCTCTCCAAAGAAACTCCAAATCCTTACTACAGTACTGAGTGTCTTCCCTCCAAAACAACTATCTAATCTCACCAAACTCTTTAAGGAAAGGTAAATCTAACTTAGAATCTAACCCTATACTTCACATAAAGTTTTTTTTCTTTTTATATAAGTTTTATTCCTCTTAAAAGATATCCCTAGAAGCCTCTATATCTTCTACATAACTCTCTAAATTGTGTCGGAGTAAGTACTGAAAATTGCTAGATAGTTTCAGGCGCCTAAGAGCCACAGGGTTGGGGCCTAGGTGCCAACCTCTCTATTTTCTAGTTTGGGCACGGACACCTAGGTGCCCAAGAAAGTGGTGCGAAGGCACTTTTTATAAGTTCCTAGGCACCCAATGGCTGGCACTTAGGCGCCAGTCCCTTAGCTCCTTTTTGCTCCACGTCACCTCTGCTTCACTCAATTTCTTTTCCATTTTGTTCCACCTCTACTAACTTTTGTATTAACAAGAAAAACATAAAAATACCCTTCTTTGAAGCACAATTTTATTTATAAAAATGTACAAAATATGAAAGAAATTATGTATACTTTTCTACACATCAAATTCCCCAAACATAAATGTTACTTGTCTTTAAGTAACACTAAAATATTAAAACCATTTTAATTTAGATTGAGGAAGTGGATTTCATTAAAAATAATTCAATTTTGCTTTAAAAAAATTCATAATATAGTTTTTAACAATTCTAGTAAGCAAGTCCATTCTTAGTATATAAGAAAACCTTTCATTCAAATATGAAAAGCTGATTTTTTTTACTTTTAAAAAATAATTACTATCTGTTAACTAAGGTACCTTAAATGGTATAAAAATAGAATTTAAGCTCTCCATTTAAAATGACTTACTAATACATCTTACATATATGTAGCTTTGTAATGTAATGTAGCTTCAACATTAAAAAGAATCTTGTGAAACCAATTTTTGATCAGGCTTCCCCTCAAGCTTCTCCCCACTCAATATTTTTCTTTTAATTGCTTTTTTTCTTGATTTAGGATGTTTATTTCATTCCTTAGCACAATTTTAGAAGGATTATTATGTCTGTGTATCTCAAACCTCTCCTTGCAAATCCTTGGATTTTCTTCCACCATTAAAGCAGATTCATCCTAAATTTCAATCATTTCATCCTCGATCAAAATATTCTCTTGTGGTTTAACTTCACAACACTCTTAAAATTGATTACTTAACAAATGATCAATGAGATCCATCGTATAACATGAATTTTCATTACGATTAGAAGGGAATTTCATAAATTTTAACTTATTAAAAGTTACCTCCCGATTGTTCAATCTCATAGTTAAAACTCTCTTTTGCAAGTCAATCATTATTCTACAGTGGCTAGGAAAGGTATGCTTAGTATGATAGTGGTCTCTTTATCTTTATCCATGTCAAATATAATGAAGTCAATAGGGAAGATAAATTTATCAACCTTCACTAAAAGATCCTTTATAACCCCCCTCAGATAAGTGATCAATTAAATTAACAAGCTAAAGGGTTACAATAATAGGAAACGCCTCTCCTAATCCTAACCTCTTAAATATGGTCAGTGGCATATGGTTAAGACTAGCTCCTAAATCACATAAAGCTTTCCCATAGAACCTTTTTTCCAAGTGCACATGGAACAGTAAAGCTCCCAAAAACCTTAAGCCTCTAATGTATCTTTTTCTAAATGATAATGCTGCAATCCTTGCTGAGTGTTACCATCTTATATTCTCTGAACTTTCTTTTCATATGAATGATTTCCTTTATGAACTTCACATAGCTGGACATTTGCTCAAAAGCTTCAGTAAAAGGAATATCATTGCCTCTTAAAAACTTCTAAGAATCAAGAAAATTGTTGTTCCTAATTTTATTTCTAGAGTCTTTCGAGGAAATGATGGTGGCAATCTTTTTAAGTTATTCCTAGTGTTTGAGACTAGTTTTCATAAATCCTATGAAAGGTCTTCCATAGGCCATTCAGGTTCCACATGCTCTTTCTCCACTTCATAATCTTTCCGTACAACGTCCTTTAACTCTCTTCCACTCTTTAAATTGACTACCTTCACATGATCACTATTTCTTTCTTTATGTTTGACCTCAGTGTTACTAGAAAGAGTTCCTTGTTGTCTACTACTACGCGAGTTTGCAATCTGTCATAGTTGGTTTTTATATTCCTAATTGTTGCACTTTGGCTTTGTAACTGATTTCTCATTTGCAAAACTTCATCCCAGGACAACTTTTCTTTAAATTATTGGTTAGAGTTAAAATGAGGAGGAAAAGAAGGCTCAGGTCAGAACTACCCTGATTGGTCCAATTCTAAAATGGTTAGGTTGATTACTCACCCAGTGTTGGTTTACTAACCCTTAATTTTTATTCCAACTAAAGTTGTTAAAATAAGGGTTGCTCATTGATTCTGATTGTTTATATACAATAGTATAAAAATGTATTTCATTATATTTTTCACTTATCTTTCCTTATTTTGCAACAGCACTAAAAACTTGATCTTGGAGAAAATAAGAATTTAGCTTCTTAACTTAATATATATTGGGATAATATGCAAGTATACATATCGTTATCAAGTAATATAAGACATTTTGATTAAACCCTGAGTACCAAACCCACAGGGATTGTTCACAGTATGTGATAATTAAGTAACAAATTTTCTACTTTAAAAAGACAAATACTTAAACTATAGTTTTTATCACAGGAATGAAATTTAAACTCTTTTTGGTATTTTTAATATTTTAAAATGAAATAAAAACTTATTAAAGATAACTTGAGTTTATGTAATAGAAAAACACTAAATATGGAAAATCTTTCTCCTTATAATGAATTAGTAATAAGAATATGAATTTTGTTGTGGAAGTATTCAAATTGTATTGTGCCAAGTAAGAACAATATTATTCATACCCTTATTAAAGATGCTATAAAGAACATTGGCTAATTTAAATTTTGAATAGTTCTGAAGACCAGTTAGGCAAAGAAGATTTTAGCTCTCACTCTAGAGTTCCCTCAGTTCCCTCCACCTCGAGGCTAACATCTCGTATAAAAACCTAAAACAATAAACCAAGTTGGGGTCCTTAGAATGTCACTCTAAAGTCCTCTAACTCTACACCCTTCAAAGATTATTTCCCTATTTATTTGCACTCAATCATATGAACTACATTCTCATTCACACAATCTCATGTGATTCTTTCCAATTGTTGATTGAGACAATGCCAGCCCGATTCTTACATGTACTAATAATAAATTTTAACATCTAGATAGGTCAGATCAAGAAGTAAATGAAATGCATGGAATTAAATCATCACAACTTCTTCCAACATTAAAGATTAATACTCTCCACAACATCCATCCGACACTTTAATTATTTATCATTTTAAGGAGAAAGATAAAAAAAACTACTCAAAATTCATGAAGAAAACAAAACCACACTTTAGTTTAAAAGTAGAAATTATTGTCAAACCAGCAAGAAGTTTCTATTAAAATCAAAAGTAGTTTAAAACAAAGATAAAAACTTATAGTTTAAAATAAAGATAAAAACTTATCTCAAATCCTCCACCAAACTCTTGATGTTCCTTTGAATCTCTTCTCTCTTACAACACTCTTAACTCTCAAATTAAAATTAAAAATAAAAGGAAAAATAAATTTGTTGTGCCTGAAATTTTCTCAAAAAGCTTCTCCATGAACTTCTTCAAGACCTTTCAAGACTTTTCAGGACCCCCCAAGGACTCTTCAGGACCCTTCTTTAATAATTTTTCAAGAGGTGCCTTGGTATCTCTTCAAAATGTGTCCTGATTCAATGTATTTACATAGGGATGCCTCCTTTCAGAAGCCCTTTAATTATATTTTCGTCCTTGGTGGTTATAACCACCAAATTTAGCCAATAGGTGCCTCAAATGTCCCTTCAAAATTCGTCAAAATGAATTAACTCATCAAATAACTATCACTGGTGCATAAGCGCGGGGCCTCTGGTGCTTAGGCGTAGCCTTCTCTATTTCATCGGTGCTTAAGCGTCGGTTTTGGTGCTAATGCACCAAAATACTTTTGCAGCATTTTTTCAATTTTGCTCCAAATTTGATCCTTTTTCTCTCATTTTAGCATTTTTCACCTTTTTACTTATACCTGAAAGAAAAACACACAAATAACTTCCATTAAAGCACAAGATTTCAAAAAAAAGTATAAAAATGTGTCTAAAAACACTATATATTTTTGGTGTATCAAAATCTCCAAAACTGAAAATGTTACTTGTCCTCAAGTGACACTTCAATCTTTAAAAACCAAATAAGTATGATTATGTATATGAGTTTGTTTAGGAGTTTCTAAAATTTTATTTTAGAAATATAGTAGTCTAATTTTGAAAAGATTCTAGTGAATGAGACCAACGTAAAGTTTAGAAATCCTTAAAGTGAAGAAGTATGAAAAAGATGAGTTCCTATCTAATTCATAACTACTTGTAGATTTTCCAAATATAGAACTTAGGCATTTTGTTTTCTTCACTTAAAATTTTTTTAATAAGTATAATTTTACTTACTATATTATATCTTTAAGCTTAAGAGTTCTCAGGTCTTTTACTTTAAAAAGATCAGATGTGGAACCAATTTTTGATTCAGCACTAATTCTCAAGCTTCTCCTCCCTTTTTCAACTTTTATTTTCTTTTCTTTTCTTTTTATTTTTCTCTCTTTCTTCCTTTTTTTATTAGGCAAAGATTACTATATCTAGATAGGTCTTTAATACTTTTGAATTCCACTATTCCTTTCCTAAAGCAAAGAGTTGATATTTTTCTTTTACTTAAAATTATAATAATAGCTTATGAAAATTATTTTTAATAAAAGAAATTTAAGTTTCAAAAATAAAAGTCTAATCCTTCCATATTTTTCAAAAATAAATATCTCCCACTAAAGATAGTTACACAATATTTATCATTTCTACATTTAAGAACTTTTAACTTTAAATTTTTCTACGTCACTTATAAAAAATTAACTAAATTTTCTTACTCATTTCTATAATCAAAATTTTACTTCCCTAATATACATGGTCAATTTTCTTTTCAAATCAATTTCACTTGTAGCTCATTTGAGAACAAATAAAATTCAAGTTTAGAAAATATTTTTCATTCCCGCCTAAATTTAAATTTTTAACAAGATTAAACAGTTTAGCAGCAGATATATATAAGCAAGAATAAAAATTGAAATAACATGCTTACAAGAATTTCTATACCCTAATTATACAAGTCCAAAACTAAAAACACGAGTAAACTTAATTTTTGATCAAATTTCTTGCTTTTTAACATATAGAGATTCATTAGACTTCTAAGTAGTAAATACAGACATAAAAGCAAACAAACACACTAACAAGATAACAAATTTCTGAAATTAAAGTTTAAAACTAAAGTTAGCAAGATTCTTAACTTTCATAAGACATAGAAATAAGTTCATTCCTAACTAACTAAAACACACTACACACACACAACAATAATTACTACCCTAGAATTTAAAACACAATACTAACAAAACATAAACATAACAATAACAATTAGAAAAAAATTCTAACACATCACATAGTCCAACAAGTACACAAACTCAGATGTATCAAGTTCACACCATAAAGTACATCACATATTACAAACATAAAACAACCTTAGTCCTTCTCCTCATCATCATCATTAGTGTCACCACTATCCCAGAAAGTTGTAGGCTCATAATTAGGATATTTTGGATATGAAGGGAGGTCCACTCCTTGGTTACCCCTAATGAGGCTCTCCAAAGATGAGTGAAATTTATGCTCATAATCACTATGTATTCTGACATATCCATCAATATGATCTACAAAATGCTCCAGATTTTGGACCTTATCTGCGGTAAAATTAATTTTATCCATCATCCTCTGCAATAATTGATCATGAGTTTCAGTATACCCATCTCTAGAAGTAGATGCTCTCGAGGTAGATGGTGTTGATGTAGAAGCAGCAGAGGTGGATGCAGCAGACGTCGACATTCCATAACTTCTCGAAAATCCTCCTCTCTAACCAAACATAAAGTGTTCATAAAATGATTTCACATTCACACTTGTAATCGGTTTTAGAGGCAGCAACACTTCTTCCCAGCTATCATATCTTACCTCAGCTTGCTCACACAAAGAAAAAGATTAAGTAAGCAAATCTCAGACTTGCAGTAGTAGCGGCAGTGACGGAACTGATGATACTCTGATAAATCAAACCTCCAATGTTGATAAGCTTGCACTGCTAAATACAATAATTCAATGTTGCTCTCTCCCTCATAACTTCATCAAGATGATTCGTCGAAAACAGACGAGCTGAAATAAAGTAGTGCCACACTTTTGATGGTGCACTTAACTTTGAAGTAGAAAAGTTCACTCTCCTCTCATTTGTAATTTCTAAAGTTCCCTTCCAACAGTCAAAACTGATATAATCTTGTTCAGTTCCGTCTCAGTAGGACTATAGTTCAAATAAAAACACAGAGTATCAGGCTGTAAATGGTAGAACATATTGATTACCTTAGGGAGGTTTGCATAGAACTCCCGCATACAGAAATCACAGCCATAGTAGAAAAACAACATAGTCATTCCCATTGTTGTTAAATGACTAAATCCTCCACAGAATCAATTTTTATGACTGTAGAGTGTCACTATATCTATCCTAAGCTTTTGAACTAACAAACTTACTCGAATCAAAGTGGGTCTTTCCCTAACTCCTCTTCATTCTTGGGGCCATTCTACAAATTTCACAAAATTCCACAATAATTTCCAAGATCAAGTATAATATAATAAACTTAACTCCTATAAGCTTAAACTACACTTTCTATGTAATTTTCTATAGAGTTTCTCACATTTTTCACCATTAATAGTAAATTTCGGGTACCTCCACATTGTGCTCAAAATACATGGTGAAAATTTAAAATTTCTACCTAGAAGTGAAGATCTTACCTCAAGAAATCCAAATCTAACAAATTTGGCTCAAATCCACCAATAAATCTCCATGAAAAGGTTTTCCGTAAACTCAAAACCATGAACTTGAAAGGAAGAAGACAATGACAGGAGAAAAAATGGTGTTTTTTGGGGTTAATTTTCACTTTTAACCGTTTGCAAACTGATTTTCGTGAACTGACGCTTAAGTGCGGATATGTGGCACTTAGACGCCTGCCTCTTGGGTTGGCTTGCCCTTAAGCGCGGGTTTGTGGCGCTTAAGTGCAAGTGCACAATTTTTGATATTTCTGAACATAAGTAAATTGCACTATTAGCCTAAGTAAACCTCCCTTAAATGGTCTTATAACACTTAAAAGATTATTTTCCTCTCCTTTAACTCTCCTCTCTCTCAAAATTCTCCAATATAACTAATTCAATTTGAGGATAAAATAAAACAAATTTTTTTCAAACAAACACTTGTATTCATTCACAAATTATTACAAACAACATTTAACACATAATTCTCATTCCAAAGAGTCTCGGATGATAAAATTTTTCTAAATACAAACACTAAACAAACTTACACAATAAAACACATAATCACATAAACACTAAAAATAAGACTTAACACTAATACATAAAGTAACTCTTAACAAGAAAATCTTAGCATAGAACTTAATTCCATTCTTTATTTGTTGCAACAAATTTCTGTCTCTCATTAGTCTCTCCATGGGCATTTGGAATATAAAGTAGAAAAAACGGATGGTGGTGACGAGCTCTAATACAATCTTCTTCAATCCATTTCCGCTTAAGATACATCGCCTTATCCCCTTCCTCTATATAACTAGTATAGCTAAATTGCTTTTTTAATTGTCATACAATATGTTCTAGATGTGCATTAACTTCATTTACCTTTGCCTCAATTAAAGCCACATTAGCCTCAATTTTGTTGATCTTTTCCGCTATTCCTTCGATACTAACGGCTAAGAAACCATTATACATCTCTTGTGCACTATGACTAATGAATTTCTTCCTCATTGCCTCTTCTTTCATCTTCAAATCCATCTCCCATGAAGACATTTCTCCAAATCTCTCTTTCTCTTAGAGTTTAGGGCTAAAAATGATTTTGGGGTGAAATTCTATCACAAAACCCTTCTATTTATAATCCTAAATCCTTCTAATAACTTCTAGGCACGTCCTATAACTTCCATGACACGTTTAAGTTAACCAATTGGTGGTTAAAACCTCTATAAATTGCATTTTCACACATGGTTTTTAACGCATGCACTTAAGCGCCGAATATTTGCGCTTAAGTCCCAATACTTGATTTATCACCGGGCAACTTAATATCCAAATACTCATTCTAATATGTCTAAGTCACTTAATAAAGTATTAAAATCATTACTAATACAAAATATTCTAAAAAATACTACCCCAATTTTCTTAATCACACACAAAAAAAATAATCAAAATAAAGGCACACTGATAACTAGGGTTTGGCTCCCATAGAGGGCTTGGATTTACGTCGTCAGCCCGACGTAACTAGTGCTTATTCTAATTGGCCCAACATTATTCGATCATTAAATATAAGTTGATTCCCTATAAAATAGTGTTTCACTCTATGACCAGTCACTTTAAATATTTTCTCAGTTTTAGGATCTTTAATATCCACAACTCCAAATTTCATCACAACGGATGGGCCCATCCACCTGGACTTAAGTTTGTGTGGAAATAATCTTTACCTTGAATTATATAGCAAAAATTGTTGCCCTGGCTGAAAATTTTTAGCAAGAATCCTTCGATCATGCCACATCTTCATCTTTTCTTTATAAATCTTAGCACTCTCATAAGACTCATTCCTTATTTCTTCAAGCTCATTTAATTGTAATAATCTTTTCTCACCAGCATCTTTCAAATTATAATTGAACTCTTTAATTGCCCAATATGCTTTATGCTCAAGTTGAACCGGTAAGTGACAAGCTTTCCTAAATATTAGCCTATATGGGGACATTCCTATAGGAGTTATATATGCAGTCCTATAAGCCCACAAAGCATAGTCAAGTTTGACTGACTAGTCCATTTTTGTTGGATATATAAAATTTTATGTAATTCTTTTAATTTCACGATTGGATAATTCAACCAAACCACTTGTATGAGGATGATAAGTATTAGCAATCCTATGTTTTCTATGATATTTCTTTAACAATTTCTCCATTATGACATTTCTGAAATGACTTCCCCCATCAGTTATGATAACTCTCAACATCCCAAATCTATAAAATATGTTCATTTTCAAAATCTTTGCAACACTTAGAGCATCACATCGAGGTAAAGCAACAACTTAGATCCATTTGGATATATAATTCACTGCTAACAGCATATATAAATTTCCGAAAGATGGTATAAATGGTGCCATGAAATCTAATCCCCAAACATCAAATATTTCAACTTCTAGCATATAATTGAGGGGCATCTCATTTCTTCTAGAAATATTACATACACATTGACATCTATCACAAGTTTTGATATAAGCATTAACATATCTAAAGATAGTAGGCCAATAAAATCAAGACTGTATGATTTTGTATGTTGTTTTATCAACACCAAAATGTCCCCCAAAATCAGAATTATGATAATTTTGGATAATTTCATAAGTCTCTTCTAAAGGCACACATCTTCGAATAATCAGTTCCTTCCCTTGTTTATATAAAAATGGTTCATCTCAAAACAAAGTCTTAAATTCAGATATAAATTTACTCTTCTATTTGTATGTTATTCTAAAGGGTATAATATCACTAACAAGAAGGTTCACAATGTCGGCATACTACAGAAAAATACACCACTCATTAATATTGAACAGTTTTTCATCAGAAAAATGTTCATTAATTTCTTTTTTCAAAACAAAGTTGTTTTTCTATCTCAAGACTGGACAAATGATTAGCAATTTGATTTTTAGTCCCCTTTCTATCTACTATTTCAAAGTCAAATTCTTGCAAAAGAAGAACCCATCTTATAAGTCTAGGTTTAGCATCCTTTATTTTCATTAAGTAATTAATAGCAGAATGATCTATATGCACTATACATTTAGTTCCAATTTAGTATGATATAAATTTAATAAAAGCATATATTATTGCTAATAACTCTTTATCAGTTGTTGTATAATTAATTTGGGCTTCATTCAGAGTTTTACTATCATAGTAAATTACTTTGAAAATTTTATAATATCTTTATCCTAAAACAGCTCCAATAGCATAATCACTAGCATCACACATCAATTCAAAAGGTTTTCCCCAATTTAGTGAAACTATAATTGGTGTTGTGACTAATTTTTTTCTATAATAACTCAAAAGCTTTTAGGCATTCTTCATCAAATTTAAAAATTGCTTCTTTCTCGAGTAAATGGCATAAAGTCTTAGCAATTTTTGAAAAGTTTTCAATATATCTCCTCTAGAATCCAACATGTCCTAAAAAACTCTTAATTTCTCTTACATTGGTTGGATAAGTTAAATTAGTGATCACTTGAATTTTAGCGGGATCTACTTCCAAATCATTTCTTGATATTTGATGTCCTAATATAATTCATCCTGCTATCATAAACTGACATTTTTCCCAATTAAGGACTAAATTTGTTTCTTCACAGCGCTTAAGATCCTTAGATAAATGATCTAGACATGAGTCAAATGAAGTCCAAACACTAAAAAATATCCATAATGACTTTAATCCCTTTTTCAATTAAATCACAAAAAATTATCATCATACATTTTTGAAATGTAGTAGGAGCATTACATAAACCAAAGGGTATTCTTCTAAAAGCAAATATACCATAAGGACTGGTAAACGTTGCTTTCTCTTCATCCTCAGGAGATATTTATATTTGGTGATAACTAGTATATCCATCCAGAAAATAAAAGTATTTATGCCGAGCTAGTTTATCCAACATTTGATCTAGAAAGGGTAGTGGAAAATGATCTTTCCTTCTAGCTAGATTTAATTTTCTATTTTTAATTATCCACCCTGTGACTTGTCTAGTAGGTAATAATTCATTATGTTCATTTACAGTCACAGTAACTCCTCCTTTCTTAGGAACACAATGAATTGGGCTAACCCATGCACTATCTGAAATAGGTTAGATAATTCCAACATTTAACCACTTTAAATTGTGGATTACTATTGAAACTTGGAGGATAGGTAGATCTATTACTATTATTCCCTTGGTTGTTTCAGTTTCCCAATGGGTTCACTTAGTTATTTCCACATTGCTCGTTACTACCACCTGAAGTATTGTTCCAGTTAAAATTAGGATGGTTCTTCCAACCAGGGTTATAATAATTTGAATATGGGTTATTTGACTTGTTATTTATGGCATTCAAAGTTTCTAATGATGCTTGAGAATCTACATGTGGCCTAATGAATTCTCTTAAATCATGGAAATTGGTTGAGAAAAATTCATTCCAAATTGGTCTAACTTCCTTAAAATTGCAGCAAGTTGATTTGCTAACATAGTAAAAGCATTAGATTCATGAATATTTGCTACTTTTTTTAAGATTTACCCTCTCATAAGGCCATTGAAAATTATTGGTATCCATTTCTTCAATTAAAGCATAAGCGTCATGAAAAGGTTTTGACATCAATGAACCACCAGCAGTGACATCGATAATAGATCTAAGAGACTCAGCTAATCTATTATAAAAATTTTGAATTATTATCCAATCTGGTATAGCATGGTGTGGACACTTTCTAAGAAGATCTTTAAATCATTCCCATGCTTCATAAATAGATTCCCCATCAAACTGATTAAATGATGTAATATCATTTCTAAGATTCATAGTTTTTTATGGTGGAAAATATTTAGCAAAGAATTTTTGTGCTAAATCACCCCAAGTTCTGATAGAACCAGGTGTCAATGAATGCAACTACATCTTAGCTTTATCCCTCAATGAGAAAGAAAATATCTAAGTCTTATGGCATCATTCGTTACACCATGTTATTTAAATGTAGCTCACAATTCTAGAACATTGGCAAGATATAAATTTGGATCTTCAGTTGGTGATCCACCAAACTGATTATTTGATACCATTTGGATAATAACATGTTTAAGCTCAAATAAATTAGCTACTATAGTAGGTTTTTGAATACTACAATGAAATTCATCTACAATAGAGTTAACATATTCTCTTAATGGTCTAAATTCTTGATGATTTTCAACATTTTGATTATTTTGACTTGCCATTTCTGTAATATTTTAGATTTTTGAAGATTTTTAAATATTTTGCTTTTTCTGATTTTCTTAAGAGTTCTTTCTAATTCAGAATCATAAGGCACTAGTCCTTCAGAACCTGAACTATGCATACACTAATAATAAAATAAAATACAAAAAAATACTTTATAAATAAAATGCTATAATAAGATATTCCTATAATAACTCTTAAAGTTTAAATAAGACTTTCTAAAATAGAAATTTGATTTCAATTAATCCCCGACAACGACGCCAAAAACTTGATCCCAACTATTTATATGTAACAATATAACAATGTATTTGCTTATATTTTTCATTTATCTTTCCTTACTTTGCAACAATACCAAAAATTTAATCCTTGAGAAAATACGAATTTAACTTTTTAATTTAATATATATTGAGATACTACAAAAGTATATGTATCGTTATCATGTATTATAGGACTTTTTTATTATGCTCCGAATATCGAACCCATAGGGATTGTTCACAGTATGCGATAATTTAAGTAACAAACTTTCTACTTTAAAAAGATAAATACTTAAACTATAGTTTTTATCACAGGAATGAAATTTAAACTCTTTTTGGTATTTTTAATACTTAAAAATGAAATAAAAACTTATTAAAGATAACTTGAGTTTATGTAAAAGAAAAGAACTGAATACGGAATATCATTCTCCTTATCATGAATCAATAATAAGTACAGGGATTCTGTTGTGGAAGTATTCAAATTATATTGTGCCAAATAGGAGCAATATTATTCTTTACCCAAACTAGAGATGTTATAAAGAATATTGGCTAATTTAAAGATTGAATAATTCAAAAGACCGGTTAGGCAGGGAAGCTACTAGCTCTCACTCTAGAGTTCCCTCGGTTCCCTCCACCTGGGGGCTAACATCTCGTATCAAAACCTAAAAAAAATAAACCAAGTTGGGCTCTTTAGCCTGTCGCTCTAAAGTCCTCTAACTCTACACCCTTCAAAGATAACTTTCCTATTTATTTGCACTCAATCATATGAACTACATTCTCATTCATACAATCTCATATGATTCTTTCCATTTGATGACTGAGATAATATCAGCTCGATTCTTACATGTTCTCACAACAAATTTTAACATTTAGATAGGCCAGATCAAGAAGTAAATGAAATACATGGAATTAAATCATCACAACTTCTTCCAACATTAAGATTAATACTCTCCACAAATTCCATCCAACACTTTAATTACTTATCATTTTAAGGAGATAGATAAAAAAAACTTCTCAAAATCCATGGAGAAACAACCACACTTTAGTTTAAACATAGAAATCATTGTCAAACCAACAAAAAGTCTAGATTAAAACCAAAAGTTGTTTAAAATAAAGATAAAAACTTATCTCAAATCCTCCACCAAACTTTTGAAGTTCCTTTGAATCTCTTCTCTCTTACAACACTCTTAAATCCCAAAATAAAACTAAAAACAAAAGAAAAAATAAATTTGTGGTTCCTGAAATTTTCTCTAAAAGCTTCTCCACGAACTTCTTCAAGAACTTTTCAAGAGTTTTCAAGACCCCCAGAACTCTTTAGGACCCTTCTTTTATAATTTTCCAAGAGGTGCATTGGTATCTCTTTAAAATGTGTCCTGATTCAATGTATTTAACGAGAGATGCATCCTTTCACAAGTTATTTAAATATATTTTCATCCTTGGTGATTATAACCACCCATTTTAGCCAATAAGTGTCTCAAATGTTCCTTCAAAATTTGTCAAAATGAATTAACCCGTCAAGTAACTGTCACTAGCGCTTAAGTGCGGGGTCTCTGGCGCATCAGTGCGGCCTTCTCTGTTTCACTGGCGCCTAAGCGCTGGCTCTGGCGCTTAGGCGCCAAAATACTTTTGCACCATTTTTGCTCCAAATTTGATCCTTTTTCACTCATTTTAGCATTTTTCAACTTCTTACTTATACCTAAAAACAAACAAATAAATTCCATTAAAGAGCAATATCTAAAAAAATGTATAAAAATGTGTCTAAAAATACTATATATTTTAGGTGTATCATTCATCATATTAGTGATTGCATTTAAGTCTCATAAGATGAAGTGTTAGCATTTACATTAACTAGTTGCCCGAATGAATTTTCCTTAATTACAAGTGATCCTTAAGATTAGTTCATCCCAAAGTTGTTTAACTTCTTAGATATAACAGCTACCTGAGAAGTTAGAATTGAAAGCGTGTCCAAGTCATGTACACTTGCTATCCTTATGGAGTTCACTCTTTCAGAAGGCCATTGAATGTTTTTGGTAACCATTTCCTTAATTAGAAAAGTAAGCTAGCAACGACAACATCTATAATAGACTTATGTAATCCTATGAACCCATTGTAAGAAGTCTAATTTATCAACCAATCGGGTAGTGTATAATAGGGGCTCTTCTTAAGAAGTTCTTTAAATTGTTCCCAAGCTTCATAAATTGACTCACGTTCATGTTGGTAAAATGAAGTGGTATCATTCATAAGTTTAGCCTTTTTTGAAGGTGGGAAATATTTAACTAGGAATTTTTTGCCTGATCACTCCACGTCTTATAGATCAAGGTGCTAATGAGTTTAGCCACATTTTTCCTTTATCTCATATGGAGAAAGAGAAAAGTTTTAGCTTGACAACATCCTTAGAAACACCATTATAGCAAAAAGTGGCACCGAGTTCTAAGAAACTCGCTAAATGTAAGTTTGGATCCTTAGATGAGTTTCCCTCAAACTGGTTGCTCTCGACCATTTTTATTATAGCAGATATTAGTTCAAATGTGTTAGCTTCTACGACAAGGGTATGAATACTTACATGAATATCATTTGTCATAAGGTTAGCATAGTCTCTTAAGGGTCTATGTGCATTTTGGATGTTCAAGGGTTGGTTCCTTAATTTATTGGTTCTTATGTAGATTGTTCGCCATCTCGCTTATAAGTTGTTCATCTCTTTTGTTTTAAATTTTCCTAATAGTTCTCTCTAACTCAGAATCATATAGTGCAAGTCCTGTAGGTCTTGAAATACACATACATGAACTAGAGATCCCTAAGAGTTCACAAACAGTCAAAAAAATATAGTTTTTATTTAATTTTTTATAAATAATAAAAATGTTAAAACATAAACAATTAACTCTATAGGTTTTCCAAGTCTAACCTTAAAGTCCAACTAAAATTTTACTAAATTAAATCATCGTTGTTCCCCGACAATGATGCCAAAAACTTGATACTTCTTCCAGGTATAATCATACATTAGGGGCTCTTGCAAGTGCACTATCGTATCACTAATATCAAATTTTAGAGTCTGTACTGTCGATCTCATAGGAAGAAAGAAAAGTAGACTTAGGAAAAGTTCTACCTTACTAATTTTGTTCCTAGCTTGGAGTAGTTAAAATTGTTTAAGTTTAATAATCTAACCTACTATGCACAACAAACAACAAATTTAAATCCTACACAACAAGTCCTACTTAATGCGGTTTATATTGATGAATAACAAGCTCTTAAGATACCTCCCTTGTAATGATGTCAATGGATTATAGGAAATGTAAAGTGCTAATTATAAAAGTCTAGTGACAAATAGGAGCAACACTCTTCTTTACCCTCTCTTGAGTGCATAAAAAAGATTGGTTAAAATGAATTTAATTCCTTAAATCCTATAATTAACCCATCAAAGAATATTTTCCTAAAGTTTGCATCTACCTACAAGGAATATCAGCCTATTCCCCAGAGTTCAGTGTAATTAACCTATTTGATTCTACCATAGCTCTCTCGAGTTATGTTCAAGACACATTTTAACATTTTACTTGGCCATAATGAAAAGTAAATGAAGATCTGAAGGTTAATCATCAAATTTAAAATTAAAAGAATTTAAAAGCACTTTACAGTCCTATGTATCCTACTTAATCATCACAAGGAAATGTTAAGAAATCTACTCAAGAAGCATGAAAAAAACACCGCACAAATTCATTGGAATAAGAGAAGTCCACTATCCAATGTTTATAAATGAAATACAACAATAAAGACTAAGAAGACTTATCATCCTCTCCATTATAATGACCTGAAGATGGCCAATCAATGTTTCTCCTAACTTCTTAACTACTGTTGCTAATGATTTTGGCTATCCTCCTCACTAGGAGAAGAAGAAGAAACTCTATAACAAACTAAACCCTCATCAATCCTAAGTCCTACCTGCATCAATTTTCCTCAAAGGTCATTAATCTCATAGGTCGCTGATACATTGCTACTTATAGACTCTATCACTCAACATAAAAGTCGCCCCATATCAATCTCATAGGTCGCACCTAGACGCTCATGGTTTCAACACCTAAGTGTCAGTATTGCAGTGCCCATACAACCAGTGGGTGGCGCCTAGGCTCCAATCTCTCAGGTTGTCCAAGGGAGGGACTAACACCTAGGCACCCAAAAGTCCGACGCCTAGGCACCAGTCCTCAATATGCTCCTTTGCTCCAAGTCTCGTCTACCTTTTTTCACTTCCATTACCTATTATACCTGCAAGAAAAAATATAAAAATATCATTCCTTAAAGTGCAATCTCATCCATAAAAATATGTAAATCATAAAGAAATATTAGCATACTTATCTACACATCACGTACCACAAACAAAACACCAACACAAACGACAACATTTGCTCTAGTATATGGGTCTAAGGTTGTACTTCCACTTGAAGTGCAACTCCTATCTCTTAGAGTAACAATTGTAAATAGAATAATATTAGAAGAGAGTGTGAGGCTGTGACTTTGAAAAACTCAACAGTTTGGAGGGCAGATGCTTGTAGGCTCAACAAAACTTGGAACTTTACCAAGCAAAAAATGATCCGAGCACACTACAAACTGGTTCATCTAAGTACAGACTGAATTGATGACTTAGTCTTGGTCCTTCAAAAGCCTATTTCTTCATAACTCAAAATAGGTGGGAAGTTCAAAACAACTTAGGAGGGCTAGTTCATGGTCTAAAAGACTTACTCATAGGGATCTAACCAACAAGTCAACTGCCAAGGAGAAAGATCTGTGCCCCCAATGGGTGATATTTAAAAACATATACGTGACATGAAAATGACCTTTTTATAAATTTGGTTAATTAAAAAATAAGAATAAAAAATTGTACTTCATTTCTTTTTACAAAATTCTTGCTTTTGAACTTAAAGCATTATTTTCAAATGCCTACGTCTTTTTTTAACTAATTTCCCTAAACACTCCATTTAATGACAAACAAAACTCAAATTATAATAAATAAAACACAACAAAAGAGAAAAAATTATATGCATGAACTTATAAACATATGAAAACAAATAAAACTTAAATGATTATGATAAGCCTGAAATTAGCGCACTGAAATTTTGCCTGTTGATTGCAGAAACATTTCAGAGGTAAGGATGATCCACCCACTCCACAATGGTATTTTATTAGCCTTGAACCACTGAGTTGTTGAAAGGGAAGCTATAATCCACTTTTATCTTGATATGGATCAGGTAGATGTTCTATACAATGGTCTTCTACTTTCTATAGTTCATTGAGAAGAGGTCAGAGAAAGAAATACTATCCTCGATTTTCATTCCCATTAATAGAAATCAATGAAAAGAAACATTGGGCTAGTAGTAATGAAACTTAAATGAGTGACTGAAAGACCGAACAATGTAAAAGGGCACAAGTCCGAAATTTTCGTTGTGACACAAAGTCTAGTGGATGCTTCAATGGCAGGTCTGAATAAGATAAAGACTTGGCTAGTGATACACCGTAAAATTACCTATTTTTAATGTACATTTAATGTTTATTTTATGTATATTTTTTATGAATTGCACTTTCAAGAAAGGTATTTTGCAAGATTTTACTTTTAGGTATAAGAAATGAATCTTTAGAGAAAATGAAGACAAAATGGAGCAAAATGTCACAACATCATATGGCACCATAGCGTCAGCCTTTAGCGCCATAACACCAATTCAGAGAAGAAATTGGTGCCATAGAACCACAGAGTGGTGCCATAGCTCCAGAAAAGGTTTCTCTAGAAGATGCAATGAATTTGGATGAATTTTAAAGGGGTGCTTGAAGTGACCCTTGGTTATTTTCAGAGTTTTATTAAATAAGACCAATGACTGTTCGGAAAGGGGCTTTAAAGAGGGTTAGAGTTGCTCTAGTTCGTGCATGAGTTCATATTTGAGAGAGTTTGCATTATGTAAGAAGAGTTTGGAGATTGCCTAAAGGAAACTTCAGGAATTTCTTGGGGAGAAGACATAAGATAAATACTTTATATTTGTATTTGAGTTTTTGTTGTTAAGACTTGAAATTCAATACAAATCATGTGTTTTTGTTTTATCTCAATGAATTATGAGTAGTTTTTCTTTATTTCTACTTGCATATGGGAAAAAATCATGTGTGATGAGAATGATTTAAAGTTTTGTTTTTAACTTAAAATTTGTGATGGTATGTTCACCAGCTCTTAATTTACTTTACAAACTGGTCATTTATCGTGTTTAAATCCATTACAAAATATAGTGACTCAAGTGGGCTATGACTTTACTCAAATAGTGAGTACTAGACTTAACTTTAGAAGAAGCCATCGTGATCGTTCGAGGGGAAGTGCAAATAAATAAGGAGATAAGTTTTGATGGGCGTAGAATTGATGTTTCTAGGGTTACAAGCTAGATTCTTTTATCAATTCAATCTTGAGTTTGGATCTAAGGGTCCTTGGTAGGTCTTATAGAGAGGGCATAGTGGGTAGTCTATAAAAGAGAGGATGGAATTTACTTAGCATTACTACACAAGCTGAAACAAACTTAAGGTTAGCCAATTTTCTTTGCTAGCACCGAGAGGGGGTAAAGAATAGATATGCTCCTATTTGTTACAATGCAACATTATACATTTTTAACCATTCAATTCCTACACTAATTAAGATATCTTTGAAAGTGCAAAGGTCTTTTCTTAATAGTGTAACTCTTTTAAACTTTATTTATATTTTAAACTTTGTTAGCCTTTTAACCTTTGTTCTTACTTTCTGCTTTAATTTAGATTGCACGTAAATTTAGTTTTAATTTGCTACAAATATTTCAGCATCATTCTCAAATATTTTTTATCTGCAATTTAGATAGAAGTTTTTCTAAGTCATTATCAAAAGTTACGGCTTTCCCTGTGAGTTCAATACTAGGATTTTTAAGGAAAGTTTTATATTAGTTGAAACAATACAAATACTTATGTAGTACCCCTAGTGTGAAGGCTTATTATATCTTATCTAAATTATTTTATATATTCATACTAGCAGTTAAATATAATTTGGGCCAAGTTTTTGGCAATCTTTTGGAGTTAAAAATATCTACGTAATTTCGGTTCAGCTAAAGTTTTTGGTGTCATTATCGGGGATAGCGATGGAACTTTTTGACTTAGAGAGTTATTTTTAAATAGTAGATTTTTAGAAAAACTATAAATTAATTTTATTACTTTTTCATTTTTTTGAAAACCATTAAAACTAAAAAAAAATTAAAATTAAAAATTAAAAATCTTTTAGGAGTATTTTCATTTTCTAAAATTTTACCTTTTATATGTGAAGTTCAGGAGTTAAAGGTTTAGTGCCTTACGATTTTGTATTAGTATGAATGATAAGAGAAATTATAAAATAAATAGGACTTCACAATTTACAAGAAATGGTGAGCACATTACAAAATAACATTAATAATCAAACTATTGCAAATGAACATAATAATTTAAAATGTCATTTAAGGGACTATGCAAACCCTACAGCAGATAAAATTCATTTAAGTATACAAACCCTTGCTATAATTGCTAACTCATTTGAACTTAAACCAAATATTATACAAATGATAAAAATAATCAGTTTAGGGAAAACCATCAGAGGATTCAAATTTACATTTACCAAGTTTTTTAGAACTATGTGCTACATTTAAATATGATGGCATATTAAACGATGCTGTCAAATTTACATTTACCAAGTTTTTTAGAACTATGTGCTACATTTAAATATGATGGCATATTAAACGATGCTGTCAAACTTAGACTTTTTCCTTTTTCTTTAAGGGATAAAGCTAAGATAGGGTTAAACTTGTGTTGACTTCAATTTTGGTTGAGGTCTAGCTTTTTCCTCTTTAGTAGCCTAGGGTATAGCAATAGGGCTTTCTTGTTAACTATTTCTAGAGGACTAGAAAAGGAACCCTTACCACTAGAAATTCTACACTCTTCTTTGCTTAACTTGAAGTTCGACATATGGGTCTCAACCTCTAGCACTTAGTTGGTGGGGTCAATATGAGGGAGCTCAAGAAGAGTCCCCATAAAATGGTCAAGCCTTAGGACTTACTCTGGGTGGTCTGGTTTTGGTTAGGCTAGCCTGCACATACCACAATCTTTCACACACCCCAACACCTAGGACCCCTTTAATTTGGTCTCTTGACCCCTTTTAGAAAGCTCATATGGATGGACCTATCCCTCTAGTCCTTGGCTAAGAGGGTTAAAACCATCATTTTGAACATAAAAAATGGGTCCTCATATGGATCTTATTGGTTTGACAAGGCTTCATGGCCTACTTGCCCATTCTAGCCCAAAATCACCAAATTACCAAAATACTCCTACAACCCTAATTTTTGCCAAAAATACTAAAATTACCCAAAATACCCAAATTTTACAAAAAATCATTTCAAATTACTTACCACTATCTAAATTGACTAAAATTCACCAAAATCACCAAATCTCCAAAATAGCCCCAAAATTACAAAAAATTACCAAAATGCCCTCATGATCCAAAAATTCCAAAAAATTCCAAAAATTTCAAAATCATCCCAAATATTCCCAATTTCATGTTTTAATCATCAATTTGATCTAATTTGACCAATTTTACCCAATTTTACCAAAAGCCCCAATTTGCCCTTAAAGCCCCAATTTCCCCAAATTAGCCCCAATATTGGCCCAATTGGCCCCAATCTTGCCCAATTTCAATTTCAAATCAAAATTTAGAACCCCCAATCCCAATCTAAATAAAATTTGAGCCCAATTTCACCCAATTGCAAGCCCAATTTCACCCAAATCAAAGAGCCCTAATTTTGACCATGTGACTAAATCCACCAAATTAGCCTTCCAATCCAATTCAAATCACATGAAATCCTTTCCAAACTCTTTATAATATCTCCCTACACCAAATTCAGCATTTAATTAACCCAAAGTTTAGCCAAAATTCAATCTCAATTTTAAAAGCCCAAGTCTTTAAGTCATTTTAAAAGCCCAATTTCAATCAAAAGCCCACATGATAATTTATTTTCTCTTCATCATCCATTTAACCAAAATCACTCCCTAAGTCTTATTTCCATGATCAAATCATTCCAAATGAAGAATCATGCCAAACTTCACCAAAAATACCAAAAACAAGTCAAAATCCTTTCACATGCAAGAGAGCCAAGCCAAAGGGAGGCCATGAAGCCATTCCCAAGCCATAGGTGAGCTATATGAGATTTGCCACATCATCAAACTATTATTGGAAAAAAGCCAAGCCACTTTCAAGCCCCTTAAGATTCTTTTAACCCCTCCCATGAATCACTCTAACCCATGTTTATCCAAATCCCCTTGGATGGTGACTTATCCCCACTGATTAAGCCGAGCCAAATGATCTTCTCTTCAGCCTAAACCCACCTTGATGAGTGAACCTAAAGCAGATTAATGACTTGACCCAATTTGACCCAAAATAGCTCTTCCCCCCATTCCATTTCAATTCAATTCCTTTACACATGTCAACCCCAAATTGACTTCACCAAAACCAAGCTCTGATGTCCCTGAGCCAGATGGTGACCCCTCCCTGGCCGGCCGGCCACCTTGGTTGTCAGAAAGTCCAAGTCCAAATGCTCCACCTAGGCCAAAACTCAAAATTAAACTCATCCAAGTTGCCTCATTTCAATTGTATTGTTGCATAGTTCTGCCCTCCACATAAGCAACTACAACCACCAAATGGTTGACCCAATTGCAGCATCCAAGCCTCCCTATTTAAACTTACCCTCCATGACCAGAGAGGGAGAGCTTGAAATTCCTTGTGGAAAATCTTCCAAATTGATCCCAGATCTTCTTCAAGACCCCCTATGTTCAATCCAACCATCCTAAAGCCCTCATACCCACTACCTAAGCTTAATTTTGGAGCTCAAAATCAAGTCTGAAATAAGACATACCTCTAGACTCCACCAAATTCAAATTAATTGCACCCACACCATCCTCTGAGTGAGAGAAGAAGATCCCCCATAGAAGCCCCATCACCATACAATCCTAGGGTGGACTTTGATCGAACCCCTAAATCGACCCTTGGTTGATTTCATATCTAGGTTTTTCACCACGGCTTGAGGCTACATTTAAAAGCTCTTTAGATTGAAGGCAAGCTTTTGGAAGCACCCAATCGAGACCACACCTCTTGGGTAAAGGTATTAAACTCTCCCCTGAAACCGAGCTTCATTTAATTCTTCATGCTTATAGAATTAATTTAAAACTTGATCAATTGTATGAATATGTTCTCCTATTCAAGACGAGTCAATAGAAACAAACCTCACTTAAATTGGTTAAGTATCGAGAGAGATATTAATGTGGGTAAGGGACTTAGGGACGATGAACGGATGTCGTCCATTTTTGTGTGTATCGAGCGGACAATCGTGATGGAGTCGGACGGAGGAGGGGAACATGAACCGCAGGCCGAGTTAGTGCTGAGGTGTCTGGCGTTGCTGAACCAAAAGACGCCGCGTAGAGATTCAGAGATGTCAAGGTTGAGGTGGTGCCACGTTACTTAAGTTGAAAAATAAGGAATTTCTTATTTATTTGAATAAACAAAACTTAAAAAAATGCATATCTTTGTGTAGAAAAATCATAAAAATAAAATAAAAATACCCTCTTGCTCAGTAAACAAAGGAGAACAATGTGAAAATAATTTCAAGTTTATTTGACGCATGTGTAATTTTTAATTAATTAAATTTAGCATTTATTCTTTTGATTCTTCACTCACCTAAACATTTCACCATGGCATGGAACCATGGGGCTTTTGATGTAACTTTTTTTATGTATCGTTCCTGATTTTTCCAAGGTCAGGGAACATTTCTAACCAATGATATCTAATTTTCAAGACAATTGTACCTATTTTGGTATAAAAATTATAATAATTAAAATACTCATCACAAAAATACAAATTTATTTTGGTAGGTTTACTGTGGTCAGAGCACCCTAAAAAAGTAAAAACTTAGTTTAACTCATTAAAACATAATCCTAAGTGTCACCAACCCTAAAAAGTGAAATAAAATTAATTTTGAGTAATTATAAATATAAATAGCATAAAAATCATCCTCCACTATAATTTAATATCAGAGGAGCTCCTTGTAAAAATTTCAAGTCAATTGGAGTTAATTTGACCATTAAAATGGATTAATCAAGTTAAATATCATTTTTGGTATTAAAATAATTATAATAGTTAAAATACAATTCAAAAAATTACCAAATTTGTTTTGGGAGATCTTTTTGACCAGAAAAATTTAAGAAAAATAAAAGTGGAATTAAAATAAATACTTCATTTTTGAGCTAGTTTTGAGCATTTAAATAATTAAAAATTAATTAAAATATCATAAAAATTGCAAAATTATAAAAACACATTAAAATGTCACATTTGGCTGCCTAATCACTTGAGACCAATCAAAATATATTTCTTAATTTTCTAAGTCAAGATATTAATTTTTAAAGGCTTAAAATAAATTTTCTTTTATTTTCCACTAAAATAATTATAATAATTAAAATATAAATAAAAAAAAGATGAAATTTGTTTGTTTGAATTCCCTGGACTTAGAGATATTTAATAAAAATATAAAATTTAATTTTCCACTTAAATAATATTTAATATTTAATTAATGCTCAAAATAAAAAAAATCTAATAATTAAATTAAATCTTTCAAAATCATGAAAATTGGTCCAAGTGGTCCTCTGACCTATGTAAACCTATTGTAATTTTCTTAAAGACAGAAGTTTTCTTTTGGTTGAGTTATTAAATTTTCATTGAAAATCCCTATTTTTACATTAAAATAATTATAAAATTAAATAAATTCAAAAAAATCACATTTCTCCTCTCATGTTTTAATTAACCTATGAATGGGATAATATAAAATTTTCATGTCATTTGTGTTCAATGTAATGAATTATAGGGTGTTAATGCCTTAGGGGCAAAAGGGCAAATGTTGGAATTTAAGGCTTAACGAAAGGGCTAAATGGGCAACAAATAATCTTAATTGATATGTTTTGATGATTGAAATATAACAAGGATGAATGATACCAACCAATCTCATTTTGGTTTCGTAAATGATAAATTGGAAATTTCTTAAAATTACTGAAATTTGGAAGAATTTTTAAATAAAAAATATATTAAGGTGAGAGGTTTGATTTTGGGAAGATCATAACTCACTGATTTTAAATCCCAATTGATGGTGTACGATTCATGATAATGATTAAGAACATAAATATTTAAAAAAGCCTTTTTCTTAAAACTGTAAATCTACCCATTAAGTTCTAAGGGCTTAGTGGTGAACCGGGCTTAATCAAAATTTTGTTTATTGAGGTTTAGAAAATAATCCATAATTAATTTAAAATCTTTTAAAATACTACAAGCCCATCTTTAAAATCAAAGTACTATATTCTTTAATTAGACCAAATTCCCCCCGAGAGTCTTTACCTATATAATTTATAAATAAAACATCCGTTGATAATTACACTATCCTTAGGGTTGGCTAGCATATCAGTTCATTAAGCATAAGGGTATGATAAAGATGAGTTATTAAGCAACATAACAAGTTTGAACAAACTCAAGACTTTTCAAGGGATTGTGAGATGCCTAGGGCCTGATCCTTGGATCATTCTCATACTCTCTAGATACCTTGAAGCATGATTAAAACTCATTATGCCTTGCTTAAGAATCCATCTATACACTTAAATAAACAGTACTCATTAAGATATGACATAGGATTTTGTAGACATACCTCAGACTTGTACTTTCTATTTTTCCTACCAGCATACTTTAATTCCTGCATATATATATATATATATATATATATATATATATATATATATATATATATATATATATATATATATATATATATATATATATATATATATATATATATATATATATATGCCTTCCAAGTACTGAACTTTTAGGTGGAGGAACGAGAAGACTCGATAGATACGCTTTTATAGTTTACAACACTTTCTTTTCATGCACTTTCTTTACTGTACTTTTCCTGGTCGTGAACTTGCATGTTAAACAACGATGTCACCCTATATGTCAAAATTGAAACTTTTAGAATAGCCATAAAATTAAAACCAAAACTAAAATCAAACAAGATAAAATTCATTGCCACAACATTCAAAATATAAACACAACTCAAAATTTAATCACGAACATCCCAAAGCAAAAATTGTAACTAAATTAAGATGTCTCTATCAGATGATCGGGAATCCCTTGGAGGAGGTAACCTACGGTTGCTAATGGGATTTCCCATGGTCTAAATGAAAGTATGGAACTCATTAAGTTAAGTTTAGTAAATTCATTTGGACTAAGTGAATTCGAAAAAAAATAGTGGTGTCGGAACGAAGGAACTGTAGGATCCTAACCAGTGTCGCTCTAATCAAATTTAATATCCCTCATAAAATTTAAATAACCATAACTAAAGGAAATATCTGATTTTAGATCATGAATTGACACATTAGAAAACTTAAACTTGCTACAATGAGGAGCTTGGAGCTAGCATTGTGGGCTTCATGGCCATCTTTGATAGCAAAAAATGTCTACACCAGCAAAACCATTCCTTTGAATAAAATAACAATCCATAGGATTTCGAGGTTGTTTGCCTAGTGCAACATAAATCCACAACTTATCCTTAGGCCTTCATATGGTTATGATATACAATATAAGCTCTATCTCGTCTTAGGATTTTATGATTGTCATTCATTAAAACCTAAATCCTCACATCTTTCAGGTTATTTGTGTGATCGTTTCATACGAATGTAAGCTCTAATTAATAAAATTGGTAGGATGAAATATTCAATAGTTTTATCCTCCAAAGTTGAAGCCAAACAGCAGGACAGTTTATGAAGTCATCGAGGTTCTCCTGAAGATCTATAAGATCTCCTAGTTCTTCTTCCTTTGGATTCTAAAATAAATTGTTCCAAATTTGAGCCATTTCCCTTTCACACTTCTTTGTCTGATCTCATTGAAAAGTCCTATTTTTTAAAATTCTTGAAGATAATATCCTTTGATTTTTATTAAGAGTTTTCTTAAGTGATTTCGGTTATCTAAATTGTAATTACTTATAAGGGCTTATTTTTATAAGAAACTTTCAATTAACCCAGCTTAATATAAACCTTATTTATTTTTCATATTAAATAAGGGAACTTGTCGGCTTATAATAAAATAGTTTCGTAGGCCAAACAGAAGTCATTTATTTCTTAGTTTATTTGAGTGAGCCTCACCCTCAAGTCTTGTGTTTATCTTTCATGATAGATACATAGCTTAAGGTGTAGTGCTCTTTTATCTAAACTTTGAAAGATATGAGATTAGTTTTATTTCATATTTTTCTAAAATTATATATATATATATATATATATATATATATTAAATGTCCCTCTGAAGCGAACGATGGGATTTCCATTCCGGCGACTTACAGCATCCACAGGAAGACCCCCCTAAAATTGTATCAACTTGTTAACACATGGATCTATCAGAACTTGCGGGGGATTTAGCACAAAAATTCTTTGCTAAGTATTTTATACATTTAAAATATGCTAAACTTAGAAATGATAATACCTCTTTTACTCAATATGAAGTAGGGTCAATATACGAAGCTTAAAAAAGATTTAAGGAAAAATCTAAAGAAAGTGTCCACATTTTGCTTTACCAAACTAGTTAATCATTCGAACATTTTATAATAGATTATTATCATCTCTTAGATCAATCATTGATGTTGCTGCGGTCATTAATGTCAAAAACATTTTTTGAAGTTTATGCATTAATTGAAGAGTTGGCTAAGAATAATTTTTAATGGCCCTGAAAAGAAAAATATAAAGAAAATAGCCAATATTCATGATAATGACAGTATTTTGATTGTTGCATCTCAAGTTGCAACATTATCTAGGAAAATAGACCAAATTGAAATGAATTTTTCTTAAGCACCCCATTTGATTGAAGAAAATTCATTAGGATAGATGAATGATGCTCAAACCTTATAAGAAAATTTAAATTTTATTAACAATAGACCCAATAACATATATTCTAACTATTACAACCCAGGTTTGAAAAACCATCCCAATTTTAATTAGAATAACAATTATAGTGATGGAAGTCAATAATGGGGGAACACTCAAGTAAACCCATTGGAAAACTGAAACAACAAGGGTAGTTCTAACTATAGAATTATTTATCCTCCTGGATTTATTAGTAACCAATAAATTAAAGAGAAGAAGTTGTCTATAGAAGAGATGGTGTTACAGATTGGAAATCAATTACAAAGTCAAAGTTTTGTTATTCAAAATAATGAAAATCAACTAGGACAAATTGCTAACGCACTTAGCTAGCAATAGCCCTCAAGGAGTACTTCCTAGTAATTTTAAAATCAATCCTAAAAACAAAAATAAATAAACATAGTAAGTTAAAGCTATCCAACTTATGAGTAGAAGGGATTAATGTTGAGTTCAAAAAGACATTGAAGTTAAGAGAGAAAATAGAGAAACCAAAAAACCTAAAGAAATTATCCCTAAGGAAGTAGAAAAATGTATCTCTCTAATTAAGATAAATTTAGAAAGACCACCACCTCCTTCTCCTTAAAGACTCAAGTAATAAAAATTGTATAAACAATTTTCAAAATTTAAAAAACTTAACATTAATATTCTTTTTTGTAGAAGCTTTGGAACAGATGCCAAGTTATGCCAAATTTATGGAAGAAATTTTAAACAAGAAAAGAAATTTTAAAGATTATGAAACTATTTCACTTAATGAAGAATATAATGCAATAATTCAAAAAAAAGCATCCTAAAAAACAAAATGTTCCTGGTAGCTTCATTATACCTTGTACGATTGAAAAAAAAAATTAAGAAAAGCTTTAAGTTATTTAGGAACTAGCATTAATATCATGTCATTATCTATTTTTAGAAGGTTAGGTTTAGGAGAGATTTCTCCGATCGATCTATCACCTATCTTAAGGGGGTTATAGTGGATGTTTTGGTTAATGTGGATAAATTTATCTTCCCTGTTAATTTCATTGTGTTAGATATGGAAGAAGATAAAGAATTGCTTATCATTATGGGGAGATCTCTTTTTGCCATCAGACGAGGGATGCAACATGTGGAGAAAGGAGAACTAACCATGAGAGTTAAAGACCAAGAAGTTACATTTAATGTGCTTAAAAAAATGAAGTATCCTGATAAAAGAAAAGATGATAATTGCTATAGAGTGAATATTATTGATTATATGATTGTTAATCATTTCCAAGAAAGATGTGAAGTCATAACAGATCAAAAAGAACTGATGAGTGAACATGAAATTGAATTTTAAGACAAATCAAATGAAATAATTATTGAGGATTAAAATTATGTTCATAAAATTTTTTGAAATTGTAGATATCACTGAAAATAATGAACCACTTTTTCCTTCAATAGAAAAACTTCCTAAACTTGAAATGAAGGTACTCCCTACTAATTTAAAATATGAATTTTTGGTTAACTCATCTACATTACTAGTTTTAATATCCTCAGACTTGATTGAAGAATAAGAAGAAAAATTGTTGGATACATTGAAAAGTAATAAGAAAATCTTTGGATAGACATTAACTGATATCAAAGGAATTAATCATTCAATCTGTATGTACAAAATTTTGATGGAAGATAATCATAAGCCTTAGGCTGATCCTTAAAGGAGAGTGAACTGTATTATGAAATAAGTTTTTAAGAAAAAAATTTTAAAGTGGTTGGATGCTGGAATTATTTATCATATTTTTGACAGTTCTTAGGTTAGTTATTGTGTTCCTAAAAAAAGGAGAGTGACTATAATTATTAACAAAAGAAATGAATTAATTCCTACATGACAAGTCACTGGGTGGCGAATCTATATTGATTATAAAAAAATTAAACCTCGCTACTAAGAAAGACCATTTTCCTCTACCTTTTTTGGACCAAATGTTAGATAGACTCATGGCATCGTTATTTCTACTTTTTAGATGAATATTCTGGATACCACCAAATACCCAGAGCACTTGAAGATTACGAGAAGACAATATTTACAGTCTGTATGGGACTTTTACTTTTAGAAGAATACGATTTGGATTATGTAATGCACCTGCAACTTTTTAAAAATGTATGATGTCAATTTTTTGCTACGAAATTGAGAAAGGAGTTGAAGTTCTTATGGATGATTTCTCAATTTTCAGAACCACTTTTAATTCATGTTTAGATCACTTAATAAGAATTCTGAAACACTATGGAGAATTAAATCTTGTTCTAAATTAGGAAAAATGCCAATTTATGATTGTAGGAGGAATTTTATTAAGACATAAGATTTCTGAAAATGACATGGAAGTATATCGAGCAAAAATTCAAGTTATTGTTGAATTACCACCTCTTATGTCTGTAAGAAGAGTAAGAAGTTTTTTGCCATCTTTTAGAAAAATACACAAACACTTTAAAGATGAATGCCTAAATTCCTTTAATTTATTAAAAGAAGAATTAATCACTACACCTATTTTCATTCACCTGACTGAGAAAAATACATTGAATCAATATGTGATGCAAGTGATTATGCTATAGAGGTTGTATTAGGGTGAAGATACTATAAAACTCTTAAAAGTGATATACTATGCAAGTAAAACCCATAATGAAGCTGAAATTATTTACACAACAACAGAAAAGGATCTATTAGTCATAATGTATGTTCTTGATAAATTTAGACCTCATCTTATTGGAGCTAAATGTATTATGCATACTGATCATTCTGCTATTAAATATTTAATGATGAAGAGGGATGCAAAACCACGATCAATTAAATGAGTCCTTCTAATGCAAGAATTTGATTTTTAGGTAGTGGATAAAATGGGTATTGATAATTTGATAGTTGACCATATGTCAAGGCTTGAATAGGAAAATAAGGTTAACTTTAATTATGAAATAAATGAAAATTTTCCTGATGAAAAACTATATGTTATTAGTGAATGACAAATTCCATTGCTTGCTAATATAGTTCACCACTTAGTTAGCAACATTTTATCCTAAGGATTAGATAACCATCAAATAAAAAAATCCCTTCATAATTCAAAATTTTATATTTTGGATGACCCTTATTTATATAAGCAATGTAAGGATTTAGTTATTTAAAGATGTGTGCCAATAGAAGAAACCCAAGAAATTATTCAAAAATGTCATAAACCAGACTTTGAGAGACATTTTGGGGTTGATAAAACTGCATTTAAAATCTTACAGTCTGGATTTTATTGGCCTAATTTATTTTTGGATGTTAATAATTATATAAAAACTTGTGATCGATGTTAGAGAGTAGGTAATATTTCTAGAAGAAACGAAATGCACCTCAATTTTACTTTGGAAGTAGAAAATTTTCATCTTTGAGCTTTAGACTTTATGAGACCATTTATAACATCGATTAGAAAAAAATATATTTTGATATCTATAAATTAAGTTTATAAATGGATTGAAACCGCTACTTCACCCCATTCTGATGCTAAGAGTGTTACAAAATTTTTAAGGAAAAATATTTTCGCTAGATTTGGAATGTCGAGAGTAATTATTCCAGATGGAGGAAGTCATTTTAATAATTGAATGATTCAAACATTAACTCAAAAGTTTGGAATTAAGCACAAAATTGCCACAACTTATCATTCTCTGACTTGTGGTCTAGCAGAAGTTTCTAGCATGATATTGAAAGAATACTGGGAAAACCTGTTAATCCGAATTGGAAAGATTGTTCTGTTAGGCTAGAGAGTGCATTATGAGCATATAGGACTGCTTAAAAAACTCCTATAAAAATTTCACCATATAAGCTCATATATGAAAAAGCATGTCATTTACCAGTAGAAATAGCACATAAAGCTTATTGGGCCACAAAAGTGTTTGATTAGAGAGAAACAATTATTGTAATTAAATGAGCTTGATTAAATAAGAAACAAATCTTATGAGAATGTTAAAATCTATAATTAGAAAATGAAAATGTGGCATGATCAAAGGATCTTGAAAAAAACATTTTGAGCTTAGATAAGAAGTTTTATTATATAATGCAACATTAAAATTATTTTAGGAAAACTTAAGTCCAAGTGGTTAGGGTCATTTATTGTGGTAAGAGTTTATCCATATGATGTTGTTAATATTGAAGATCTTAGAACTAGGAGAATGATTAAGGTAAATGAACACACGTTAAAACCTTAAATAAGTGGAAATAATCCTACATTTGAGGAGATCCTAATGTTGAGTCAACCAAATTAAAATATTTGATATGTCGGGCTAACGACATTAAGCCAAGCGCTTTGTGGGAGGTAAGCCATAGTTATCTGTGTGGATTGATTTGATAAGTGGTTTTTGTTATGCTCAGTTTATGAGGTTAGATCGAGTTTTACGTTATTGAGGTGGCACAAAATAATATTTAATTGATTAAATTAATGTGGGGATGAAAAAAAATTAACTTTTGAGAATTTTGTATTAGCATTATAGCTTTAGATTTGACACCATAGCGCCACAGTCAAAATATCTCCCTAAACCACCCAATTGATGGTTTTCTGCCCCCTTCTTCTCTATTAAACAACCATGAACAAAAATTGAGTCATCTTCATCACATTTCTAAGCAGTCTAGAGAAGGGAAAAGAGCGTAAGATTCATCTCAACTTAGAAATCATTACTTCAAGAGCCATGGAGAGTAATGGAAGTGCAAATGACAATAAGTTTGTGCATAAGAATGCCCAAACTTATTTCAATAGATTTCTAGCACTGAGTTTGGAGTAGATTATAGACAAATTGGGGAAGATTGATGAAGAGTTATCCCTTCTGCACAACAAGTTGAGTGATATGAGCCACCAGTACAAGCAATTGGAGTGGCAGTTAAAACTTCAATTCAATCGTATGGCGTGTTTCCATGATTATCTGGTGAGCGTGTATCGCAACAACTAATTGATCAACGATAAAGTTGCTTCATGATTTCCTCATGCTACTTTTTACCATGTTCTCGATTGTAACCCTTTAGAGAGTGAAAAGGAGGGTGACATCATTGCTCACAATTACTCTTAAACATATTAATATGTGAAAAATTTGTTGTTGCCAAGTGTTAGGTAATTGTGTGCCAACTTTAAATGTAAAGTGACTCTAGTATATCAAATTTAAGTGTTATGTTTGAATTTCCTTATAGTTGTTTAAGTGATGTTACATCCATTTGTAACTAATCTATGATTACTATAAGAAAATTTTTTAAGTTTTTTTTGTTAGTACTTAGTGTTTGAATGCCCTAAGTGATTTGGTTTGAACTCACAAAAAATTGCAAACAAAGACTGGAGAAATTTGAAAGAAAAGTAAAGATATTAAAAATAAATATTGTTAAATAGGCCAATTATGGGTCCATTATTGTTAGGTTACTGTGCTTCTTTGAAAATGACAAAAATTTCAAAAATTTTGTACTATTGAGCACTGGCGCCATAATGTCACAACTAGGCGTTATAGCGCTGAACCAAACTAGATCATAGTTTTTAGCGCCAAGATTGCTGGTTTTTGCGATTTTTTCTCCTAGTTAATCTTCTTTCTCCTATATTTTACAACTTGCTCTCCTAGGGCTTCGATTTGTGGGCGATTGGCTTGGAGTTAGAGCTTCAAACTTTGTATTTTTTCCTCTTTGGGAATGATACACATTTTGGTATAGATAAGTTTTTATTTCACCATGGATTTCTTCCACATTGTGGTTAGGCCAAAAATTTTAAAAATTTGAAGTGAATAGTGAGAAATCCATGGTTGATGGTTTATTTTTCTTGGAATGAGTTCATTGGGGCCTTTAAAAATAAAGTTGAAATTTATTTGAAATTTTACTAGATAATACATGGCTCCTAAGTTGAAAAGGGGAAGAGGAAAAGCTAGTTTTGATACTAAAAGATTTACAAGTTCTAAAGCACGGGATAGATATGGAGATGTGCAATAAAAAAAATTGATTGCAGAACGTAGTTTTTTTTCATCCTGAAGGAACGTTCGAGTACTTGATTATGGAACCACAGTGGGAAACTTTATATTATTTCACTATTATTGCAGTTATTTATGTTGTTCGCGAATTTTATGCAAATGTACTTGTTGAATCTGACGAATTAGTTTTTTTAGTGGACACTATGTTGATATTAATCCTATTCAAATAAATCACATTTATCAACTGCATAACATTGCTACTTGCTTATATTCAGAGTTCAATCCAACTGATGCCAACCTTGATGAAATAATTGTGTTCTTGACTGATGGGCATGGATTTGGAAGATCAAGAATGGACGCCAGGTAAACTTTTCTTTTTTTATGCTTAATGTTCATTCTCAAGCCTGGTGTTATTTTATATCTGCAAGACTTTTTCCTACTAAACATTTAAGTGAGGTACTCTGGGAAAGAGCCACTTTGAACTACTGTATCAGAATGAGAAAACCTATAGATATTGGCTCTCTCTTTTACAATAATATGATCATTTCCTATAAAGATGGAACAACTGGAGGTATGGGTTACCCTTCTCTTATTTCCACCATGTGTATAGAATCTAGAGTTAAATATGAGACATGGGAGGATATTTTTCCATCTTTAAAGCTTATTGAAAAGGCTACTTTGGAAACATGTGGAAAGCATACTGGTTCAGGATCCATGGGTGGAGGTTCAAATATTCCATCTATATCAACCTCGAGACCTTCCACCTCTAGTACTTCTACTCTGGACACTATATTGGAGCATTTATTCATACAAAAAGGAGAAATTTTAACTTTAAAGAATAAAAAATGAGGATTAGAGGCACACCTAGACCACAATGATGAGTATTTACAAAGCAGAGTTGTTTATGATGTTACTTTTAATGAGACTAGTAAAATTTTTTAGGGGTGATCATTTAGTTGAATTTCCTGCATGCCCCAGATTTTCTCCATACAAGAGTGGTGGAGAGATGGAGGAGGATGTTGATATTGATGAGGAGGAGGAGGAAGAGGATGATTAGATAGTTTTTCCTTTACTTTAGATCATGTATTTGGATTTCCTTTGTTGGTTATTTGATTTATTATTGTTGGATTGTTGTATGTACATTAATTAGTCTTTTTTAGGTTTACATGAATGTTGGACTACTGTGTTACTCTTTTTTATTTATGGTATAAATGCTTACTTTTTTTTTCTCCAGTTTATATTGTCTATGTGTTAGAGTAGCTTTTACTTTATGCTTATATAGATATACATGTTGATTAGATTTACCACTGCTCAACACCTATCTTTACCACTTGCACCTGTACTATTCTTCTGTTTAAAACATTAAAAAAATTTTCTCTCTCTTTCTTCATATTTATTATGAATTGTACTATTTTAAATTAATAAAAAATTTGAGTTTGGGGGAGGGAGAAAAACTTTTTAAAACTAAACCTTATTTGTCCTCAATAAACTATATTTTTAAAATTATTTTAACATGACTTGTGTTATGTGGGGTTAGCCATAAATAACTATATTTTTTATTTTATAAATTTCATAGTAAACTTACATAGAAGTTTTAAATAATAAAGGTTGATTCTAGGGTTAGGATATTTGGTATAAAAGTAGAAGATTATGCTTTTACTATTCAATGTAGAGTAACTTGAATTTTTTAAATATTAAGGATCTTAGATATACACTTAAAAAGAAAAATCTTTTTCAAACCTAATTCACATGTATCAAGTGAAGAAATGTGAGAAGTTTTAACTTTAAGAAGAGGATGGTGAAGTTCAAAATCATTAAAGGATATCTAGATATAGTAACTCTCACATAAACGAAAAGTAAAAAAAAGGAATGAAAATGATCCTATAAGAAAAAGTAAAGCTAAACCAAAAGAAATAAATAAAAGCTAAAAGAAAAAAAATATGCGAGGAGAAGCATGAAGAGATGCCTAATAAAAAATTGGCTTCACTTGAATCTTCTTATGGAAAAGGAATTAATTACATTTTTGAAGTTATTTTTTAAAGTATTAGTATTTTTACTAATAGAGTTCTCATGAAATTTATTTTCTTGTAATTCTTTGAGATATCTTCAGTATGACAAATTATAGTTATTTTTGAAATGAATAAAAAATCTGAACTCTTAGACTTGACAACTAGATATTCTTACATTCTAGCTTTAACCTGAGTTAATTAAAAGTTTTTCTAAGGTTTCACTATTGCATTTATAAGACAAGAACTACACAAATCTTTGAGTAAAACTCATTGCCATAAGTTATGAATTTTCACATAGTACAAGGAGTTACTTTAGGACAACTAACATTTAGGTTTGGGGGAACTGATACACCTTATACTTATTTATTTTTAATATAAATTTAATGTTCATTTTATGAATTTTTTTTTATTATTCACTTTAAAGTAAGATGTTTTGCAAGTTTTTTGTTTCGGGTAGAAGGATTGGATCTTTAGAGAAAATGAGGGCAAAATGGAGCAAAATGACACAACATCATATGGCGTCGCAACACTAGCCTTCGGTGCCATAACACCAGTTTGCGAACGTGATGGGCACCATAGTGCCTCAGAGTGGCACCTTAGCGCTAGAAACAGTTTCTCAAGAAGATGCAATGAATTTGGACAAATTTTGAACCGGTGCTTGAAGTGACCCTTGGTTATTTTCAGAGTTCTATTAAATGGGACCAATGACTATTCAAAAAGGGGTTTTAAAGAGGGTTAGAGAGGCTCTAGTGGGTGCGTGAGTTTGTATTTGAGAGGTTTTGTACTATGTAAGAAGAGTTTGGAGGTTGCTTGAGGGAAACTTTAGGAATTGCTTAGGGAGAAGACATAAGATAAGCAGTTTCTATTTGTGTTTAAGTTTTTGTTGTTAAGACTTGGCTATCAATACAAATCATGTGTTTTTGTTTTATGAGTAGTTTTTCTTTCTTTCTTCTTGCATATGGGAATTAATTCACAACTTAGAAACATCATGCTTGTAGAATAATGAAATTGACATTAAATAAAATTGAGTAGAAACGTCTTTGCGATTATGACTAATCACGAAAACATTACCAAAGGAATGTTCATAATCAGGTTATTTTCTACTACTTGAATTTCAAGCCCTCACTCATTACACAAAAAGAGATGGTCTATCCTGTGAGAACTACCACCTTATAGAGTGAGTCTGCAATTTTCTTTTGATTGACGTTATGAATAGATCTTCTGAGCATTCATCATCAAGGACTTGCATAACCTATTACACAACTAGCTTTGATTTATTTTTTACTAATAGTTAGCTTAAAATAATAATATACTTGATTGAATGAGCTTTAAAAAACTAAAATTTTAGAATTTCAAAAAATACATTTACATTAGTCTTAGGATATTATGTATACAGTCAAAATTACGCAGCTTGATTAATATTCAAGTTGTAAGATCTACTATTCCTTAATAATCTAAAAATCTATCTTATCTTACAAAATTTAGACCAGTTATGCATGGTTTAATTTATGATTAGGTGGTTTAAAGGACAACCCTTTCTCGGTAGGGTTTTAAGTCCACATTCTTTTTGTTTGTGCTCTTTCTTTTCCTTAGATTAGAGTTTCAAAGTTTCACTTTCTTCTGTAGGTTCATTTTAGTCTTGAGATTCTAGGGTAGCCCATCTAATTACAGCTTAAATACTCATCTCCTAAACTTTATCATGACCATATGTTGTGAAATATAAGTTCTAAACTTTCTAATAAAATTTTAGGATGAAACATCAAATAAACCTCTTTCAAAATCACTAAAGCAAAACAGTGTAATATTTGAGATGTCTCTAAGTTTCTTAGTATTTTTTACATCTCCTAATAATCTTTCTTTGGGTTCCAATATCAATATTCCACTTTTGATCTTTTCTAATTTACAATTCCTAACAATCAATTGTGAAAATCTAAAATTTAAAATTTCCAAAAAAAAAACCACATAATCAAGTGTTTTCTTAAGTAACTCTAGTTACTTAAAAAATAATTAACTATAGAGGCTTAAACATATAGAATAATTGTAACCAAATTTTAATCTAAACTCTATCTAGTTTTCAAATTAGAGAGGGGAAATATTTATTGATTTAATCATTAACCTTTTAAATATCAATTTTTTTAATCGAAGCAATCAAACTCATCATCAAGTAGTATTTCTATCTATTTTTTTAATTTTTTCTATAAGTCCTCAAGGTTTTGGATTTCTTACAACTCCTCACAATCACTTCAAAAAAAATCTTTAAAAGGATATGCATAAGGTTAATTTTGATTATTATTTTTAAGGGTATTTTCAACATCCAAAATTCTACCAATTATTTTATTTTTTAGAGATCAGAATACTCCACATTAGTTGTATGAAATGGTCTCTTTTGTTTCCTCTTAGCGTGTAAATCAGGTTTTTTTAAGTCTGTGGCTGGGTAAGGTTCTTCAGGGTCAGGATCTAACTCTACAAGACTACTCTAGTTCCTACAGGTATCCTCCAAATTCCTTTGACTACTAAGTTTCATAGCTTGTACTTTCTCCACAACTTCTTTCATAGGATTCCGTTCACTTACACTAGATAGCATCCCTTAAGAACCCGTGCATTAAAAAGTCAGCTAACTACCCAATATAGTTTTTTATATTTCTCATGGATGTAACTTGCTTTGTAATTAACTCCCCATATCTACCAACAATTCTTTAAAAGAAGTTTTTCTCCCTAAATCATGGATTAGAAGTGAATCCATAAGCATAAGTTGTGCTAAGGTGGTAACTGCCTTGGTTATTCCAATCTTCTACATGATTGGCTTGGATTCGCTCCCACTGCTAGTTTCCTTTTTGGGTTCCTGTTGTTCCAATTGAAGTTTGGGTGCTCCATCCAGCATGATTTTTAGGCGTTGGGATAGCGGTGATTTATCATAGTTACTATGACATCTATAAAAGTGATGTTAGAATCTTCTATTAGTATATAAACTATCTCATCACTAGGTAGGGATCCTGGCACTAAATTAATTCTTAAGTAGCATATTCTCCTAGATAATTCAACAAATTGGGACACTAGGATATTGAACACTTCAAACTTATGCCCACTAGCTATATTTTAAGGAGTTACTTTCTCAAGTGCTCATTAATATTCATTTGTGGCTATGCTCTCATTTAGCACATCGACTTCCGAAAATGATTTGAATTTAAGAGTCCACCAAGTTGCAACATATATAATTAACCTCAAAGATCAAAACTTGAAGGCAACACAATGTTCTAAAAAATTAGCCAAATGGAGGTATGGAAGTTTTATGAGTGGGTGGTCCCCAAACTTGATGGTTTGAATCATTATAATCAGTTCATGTGTAAGTTCAAATGCAAGGGCTTCTACAACATTGTAAATAATACTCATGTGCATTCTAACTTTTGAGGGGTTAGCATACACCTTGAGGGATTTAAGTTGCTTTTCCTTAGGGGTTAACACTTATAAGTGTTAATATATATATATCTTTTTTGAATTTTTTTAAAAATAAAAGCAATAAAAATAAAGCTATAAAGGGGAAAGGGAATTTCAAACTTATACTTTGATCATTTCACCTAAAATTCACCTAAAATTAAGAAATTTGACTCATTTCTCCAAAAATTATGCCAAAAGCTTGATGCTAAGAAATCTATGAAGCAAGATTGTCAATCACGTAACTATACATGTCAATTAAGAAATATACTCATTATGAGTTTGCTAATTGATTCCAGTATGAAAGTTGTAAAATTCTTATAAAAATTGAAGTTCACATTTAATAAAATTTTCATTTTAGTTTTAAGGTTCAGATTACATAAATATTGTTCTAAAATCCTAATGCAAATCAAAGAAAACTAAACTAGGTTTTTTAAAGTTTTTCAGGGGAGAAAATATTTATACTTGAATGAAACATGCCAAATGATTCTCATAGTTTTTTGTTTTATGAAATCCATACTACTGTTAACAACCAAGGATATGTCCTCCTTAGCCTATGTCTATGTTATAAGAAGATTTGAAAATCATATTACAATTATAAGAACTTAACCAAGCAACATTTCTCAGGAATTCTCTAGTCCCATATCATGGTTATAATTTTCCAATGGCAATATATCTTTTCCACCGAGCTTTTAGCTTTTAGCATACTTGTTCTTCTAGGCAACATTTAGAAGTAATAGATTGCAAGAGATTTTAACATTGAATCTAGTCATATTTAAAGTAAATGAAGATAAAAAAGTTCATATCAACAATTTAAATCCAAGTACGAAAACGACGCATAGAGAGCAAAACCAATAGAATAAAACATCGAGAAAAAAACATGACTTACATCACATAAAAAAGATATTAATTGCTATTTATAAGAAAAGAAAGCACAAAAATTACTATTGTGGGCATAAAAAGGAAATAATGCAAGAAATACATAACACTCAAACTTGAGCAAGTTTGCTCTTCCAATACACCATGTCCTCTCCATTCAACACAAGATTTTTAGAAATCTCCTTCATAAAATTGCATTAAATCTTTTCTCAAAACCTCTCTAAACTCACAGAAAGTAACTCTAGGAATTTTTGCCAAGCAATACAATTGGAGAAAACCCTAAGTTTGAAAAAGTTTCACCAAAAACATGAAGAGGAGCAACCTCCATAATGTCAAGTGTCTCCTAAGGTATTCTATATCTTATTATTTACATAGGGCACCTAAACATTAAAAAATCATGTTAAATTTGTCAAATTGTGGGCCTGACACATGTGCGTTGGGATGTGGAGTATGCATGTTTTGGTCCCTAAAAGTAAACATGTATGTCACGTGTTGGCGCTGATGTGCTTTATCTGGAGCAGCTTAATTGTGTTGTATTTGGGTGCGGGGCCAAATATCGTGGTGTGGGCGTGTCATGCACTCTATAAACTAACATAGGCATGTGGTCTTGGCACCCAGGTGCGTTGGTGGTTACGTGACCGAATTACCTTATTTCACTCCAAGAAGTGCGCTCAACATCCGTTTTCCATAAAATATAATAAAAATATCTATCTCTAGAATAAAATCATCATAAAAAGGAAATAAAGTATGAAAGTTACGCAGGTAATTCTTGTAAATATACATCATATCAAAGCAATGTAGCGAGTCAATCCAAAATTTGCTTTAATAGTAACCTAAACACTTGTCGAATTTAGAGGATTCATTACAACCATATTTAAGAAACTTTTTAGGATGATTTTGTGTTTTTTTTTTTTTGGAAGAGTTTGAAGGTGATTTTAGATTTGGCATCATTTAAGATTCTTAGATAACTTGTTTTGGAGGCATTGGAGGAAAATTCAAAAGTTATGGCACTAGAAAATGAAAGATTACTAAACTCTATAACTTGAAACTTATTATTGAAGGTTTTCTTACCTTTCTTTTCTTCTTAACATTTTAACCTAATACTTTTTTCTTTTAAGCATTTGTTGAACCATAATTTTATTGGAAGTAAACTTTGATTGATTAAGTTAACTATCATTTTGATTACAACATCAGAGCTCTTTAACTTCATATAAATAATGTATTTTGTTCTAAGTTTGAATGCTTCATTAATTTTCTACTCATAGTTAGTAGATTAGGAGGTTTATTTGAAACCAAGAGACTAAAAATGTACTCATCGTAAATAAAATGTCCAAGATAAATTAATTTTATGTTCGAGATAACCATAATGAATCCTTGTAATACTTATTGAAATATGAAGAGCATTGAATGGATTCTCTCATATTGAATTTATCACTAAGAGTTATGTATGTTATGTTAGAAAATATAGAATCCTTGGTTTGTGAGATCAAAGTACTAACCACCTCTAGTTAGATTTCAATAGCTCAAAATAAACCTCCTTGCTCAAACTGAAACGACTCAACTCAATAATAATTAGTAAAACTCAATCCCTAGGTCTCAATTGTATTGATTTGCTTCATTCAAATTGTAGTTTTATACTAGCACTTTGTTACTTTTTATTTGTGGCTAATTAAGATTTCTTTTGCTCGTAATCTAGTTTCAACAATCTTAAAAATAACTAACCAATTCAATTTCAATATTTATCATACAATCTCAATGGTGCAATGCTCTTCCCACTTTCTACAACTTTATTCAACCACATTTGTGCACTCAATGTTATTCCTTAGTGGAATGTCACAATAGCTATCAAAGGACTTACTTTTACTTACATTATTTAACAATTTTACAAATCGAATGCATTATCTGCGTTTGATATTAATGTTTGACTACTTGACGAACATACAATCAATCTCTTTATTGTTTAGTATGATTGATGGTTACAACATCATTATCTCTTCCTCTTCTTTGTAATCCACTTCAATGAAGTGCATGTTGAATGTAAGCAAAGATTTATATCATAACAAATAATAATATAGAATATACTGTATTTGATTCAACAAAATCCAGCTATATGGAAGCCTTTAGTTGACAAAAGATGCATTATTATTGAGGCTATATGCCTTTTCATCACAAACCTACAAGATTCCACGTTATAATAATTAGGATGAGCTTGTTAACCAATTATAAATGGCCCACCCACCATCCAATTGAAAAAGCAAATTAGCTAACACTATGAGATCTCAATAAAAATAAATTCATTTTGTATGCCACCATTATTTTATGTTTGTATGCTATCTAGATGTTTTTTTTCCCTTTATTTAACTTTGGCTAATAATCAATTTCTCAATAAATAGTATAAATATGCATTGTAATTTTATTCATGTGTATTTTAAATATAGTATAAATTAAATATAGTGCATTTAAAATATTTAGAATTTTCTAATTGATTTAAAAAAAACAAATTTAGGTAATCACTTTATTTTGTTTGATTTGATTAAAATACATCTAACAACAAAATATATATCTATTGCTAGAGTACTAAGAGTGATGGTTGTCATGTGGAGAGGTGTCATTGTGTGAAGATTATGTAACGAAGGTTATGAGGACAAATGTGCAAACGAAGAAGTCACGATTAATGGCAATCGGGCAATCGAGCAATCGACAAGTGGTGATTGAGTACTCGAAGGTCGCTTCATGACCACGATCGTGGAGAGAGTTGTTCGTTCTCACAACGTGGTACGACTGAATATGCTAAGATTGAACTAAATACGAAAAGCATCAATTTTTTTTTTTTTTTTGAAATTATCTTTCATTCTAGCAAGCGCTTAACATTTAGTAATTCCTACATTTATTTAATTCAATAAACAATCCCAAAGTTAATAAATCTATCAAATTTGATGAAATATTGTGATTACATCAACATGATAGATAAAATTACCAAGTCATGCACATTATATATGCATTACAATATGTACACAATTCAAAGCTAAATAAATAGTCCTAGATACTTCATTAACTATCTTAAATACCCATTAAGCAAATTAAATTGCAAATATAAGTTTCAAGTTTTAGATATGTAAATTTGTAAATATTGAGTGGTATGTTAGTAAATCGTCCTTAATTACAATATGTATATAGTTTTATAAGATTACCTAAAATATTGGTAATATTCAACTTTAAATTTAATTAATGTCTAACATATATTTGGGGCATTTTACATGCACCGCACCCAATTCAAACGTCTTTTCATCATCTAACACCTAAATTTTGGTTTCTACATTTATAACGCCCAAATCTTTCATATCACATCAAAAAAATCGTTATTTTAACTTTTTTTAAAGTAAAATACACATTTTCATGCCTATGTACGGTGATCTGTACAAACAAAATTAAAGTATAGGTGGTAAATATGTATAAAATAGCAATTGTATGGTATGTATATAAATTTTTCTAAAATCTATCAGAATAAATTGACAGAATTTTTTTTTCCATTATTTAGACCATAACAAACAATATCATTATGTTGGAGTTCAAATTCCTCACTAAAACAAAATAAAGTTTTATATTATAACAAATATATATTTTCAATTTTGTGTCAATTCAAATATTTTGCTTCGAATGCATGATGATGCACCTTATCCTATTGAAGAGCATTGTTTGGCGATAAAACTTGGTGTAAGATAAGCGGCAATCTGACTGTTGAATCTTGATTTATCTGTGAATCATGCCCACCGAATATAGCTTAAGAAATGAGAGAGAAAGAGAGACATAACGATAAATGCAAATTAATGAATAATATTTTGGATTGTTGACTAACCTTTCTTCAAGAAATGATTCCCCTTTTGATAGATGAGGGGGTAAATATATGAAATTACGTGTTTGCTACTACCTTTATGGGAGCGTTACGTTATATTGTAGTGGTTTACATGTTTAGGCATTGGGCTCAAATACCCTCTGACTCGGTCGACTGAAATCGATGGGTCACGGTTTGTCAAGACCTGCTCCTCCGACTATGCTGAATTGAGTTGTCGGCCGACATTTGATGGGCTTCAAGAGGCAAGGCTTGACTCAATTAACTTGGTTTCGTTGATCGACTATTCTACTATAGTTTGTAACTATTGATCTCTTGATAAGGTACTCTTATTGATAGAGTAAAGATCGGTTATTGGGCAGAGAATAAATAACTGTAATTTGATAGGTAGCTCACTCCTAGATGATTGGATCCATTGAGATGCACAATGTGATTATGTTATGGTCATTTTTTCGCATCTGGAGAGAAATCTCAAAAGTTCCTCCTGAGATGGCTGACAATGTTGAATTCTTCTCTTGATTCAGGTTCTGGCGAAAGGCAAGTCAAAGCTTGAGTTGGGCTTGGTTGTTATTAGTCTTTGGTTCATATGGCTTCCATTCGGTTAGCCTCTAACTCCAGTTCATGGGGTTGCGCCTAGTCAAGCAGGTCCTTTGCTTTTCCACTAGTAGACACTTTGGTCTTCTGCTTGTAGGCCCTCCTTAGCTATACTTTTTGTCATTTGGTCCATTGAATCTTCTTGAGATTCATGTTGATGTGTTTATGATGTACTAATTTTAGTTCATTGATTCGCTTACTTCTTGGAAACAATAGATACAATAAGAATATGTGAGTTAAATACAAAAGTAGATTCATTTATTTCATAATCAAAACTTTAATATATGAAATCCGTGATTTATATGCCCATGGTTTTTACAAATAAGGCATGATTTATTTCTTTGTTATCAACATTTTCATTTGTGTCTATGTGTTTAATTCTATCGATTTTTGAAACACTTCCACAAGAATGCTCTAAAATCCTCAGATGAGTTCCCTAGTGTAGAATGGATGAGGATGGCTTTTGAATTGTATGCACTGCGATCCCACCCTGGGGCAAAAAAGAAACCAGAGAGAGAAAAGAGGCCCGAGGGAAAGAAGGGGCATAAGAGTGAATAACAAAAAAGGAAGCTCACTTCTAAGAAGTGAAAGGCAGTTAGGAAGAAGGTTCTAGTGGATAATGTAAGAAGGTTGAGTAGCTTGATTATGGGCATGTCAGCCCAAGCTTCTACTATTATTCGTGACTAGTTGGTCGATCCACCTACATGGAAACCACTGGTGCCTTTTTACCTATAGTGTAAGAAAGCTGTTAGAGCCCCTTTACCTAAGGCAGGAAGTTGTTAGTTCTTTATAGCCAGTTGAGGCATAGAGGACTACGAGCGCCCTATCTCCACCTAGTGTGAGCTATGTGTCGATTTTGTTGTATAAGGTGGATCTGTTTCTTGGTATGAGGATACTCAATCATGCTTTGTTGAAATTTTTTTTATTCTTACTTCTATTTTCTTTTATAATGTAGATGAACCAATATAGATTGTCAATCACGTATAGGGTATGCTTATCATTGTTTATCCTCGCAACCAATTGGTGGTCCTTGTCATTAGCTCGGACTGAAGAGAATGTGTTTGACTGCCCAGTTAGCCCTCAGAAAGCTCATGGAGAGGCAAACAATGGACATAGGTTGACTTCTGGGTCTTGAGCTCACCGCATGGATGAGATGGAGAACTCTTGCCCTCTAATGGCTTAGATGTAATGGGAGGATGAAAAAGAAGAGTTGTGGAAGGATTTTTCAGCCCTTTGATAGGAACTCATGGACATCCAGGAGAATTGCTTGATGTTATTGGTTCAAGTCCTAGCCAACCAAGTAGATTGATTTAAGTTTGTGTGTTAAGTGTTATATAAAAAAGTTGTTTCGGACTTGAATTGGCAAAAGTGGCGAACGCATCACTTATAAAATATTTTCTTTATGAATAAAATTTTTAGTTTATTGTTTATTGAAATGAATATTTTATATTTGTAATTATCTCTTTCTTGAATAGTGAGTTGATGTGATGCACATTTTTCTCGGTATGCTAGGTGGCAGTTCCACTCCCTTAAGACTCTACATAAGAGCTGAGGGCTTGGTTTCAGAGTTATGTTATCTTATTCTCTTTCACCTCTCTCTCAATTTTTTGCTTTCCTTTCCATTTTTTTAATGGCCCCAAAGTATTTAACTCAGTTCTATAGGTTTATTCTAGTGATCGATAATTTGATCATATTGTTGAGAGAGGCGTCTCTGTAGCAAGACACTTTCTTTTTTTAGGCTGAGATTTAGCTCAGAGTTGTTAAAAGCTTTGATTGGGAGACCAACCTATTTGGAGATCTCATCTTTTATAGATATCAAATTCTATGGGGATGGTGGCTTCTTTTTTGCTATGTGTTTGTCAATTTTTAATCATTACAGAGTGATTCTAGCCCAGATCAAGCCAAACTCAATGGCTATCATAGTGGCATACATCATTTATTCCCACCGAGTTGGGGTTCCATGGTTAGTGAAGCTCTTTGCTTTTTTCTTCCTTCAGATTCAGTCCAAATGGCTACCTTAATTTCAATTTGGTAGACAAGTTTCAACTGCTTGATCTTGAGAATAAAATCAGGGACTAAAAAATTTATTTTTTTTCTTATGTCCTCTTCCAGTTGTTGGAAAAATCAACATGTGCGGACAAACGTGTATCGAAGAAGAAGAAGGATTTTCCTCCACCGACCCAATGTCAGGTACAAGAAATGGAAGGGAGGCAGTTGTTTGTCTAATAGTAAAACTGAGGTGCTAATGGTTAACTGGGTCTTATTGCAGGATATATTCAATGTGATGACTATGGCAATGTGGTAGTGTTAGAAGGCCGAGAGGCCCGCTAAGAGGCTAATGGGCTCCTCGAGTCACTTAGAGAAAACCACAAGGTAAATTCTTAGCCCGAATTTGCAGTGACAGCGAACATAGGGGTGTTGATTGCTTGAGATTGTGAAGGGACCGAAGCTGGGGACATGCTATGCCTCCATAATCATAAACATCTTTTAGTCTCATAATTTTGACATGTATCTCCACAATCATTGCCATTTTTCCATATGTCAATCAATTGATAAATACTAGCTCATGGAATTCAATGCTTCTCTCTTCCAATCCATGTTACTGAGGTCATCAAAGAAAAAAAAACTATTTAATTTAGACCATATGTGAGGCCTCCTCTTTTAAATTTCATCTCCTTTCATGACATACTTTAGATCCCCTGATTCTTCAAGATGGAGGTAGTGTGGTTAGCATGCAAAGTCATACACCGTAACTTACCTCTACAATGTGCACACACATAGATGTTCTGATATGACACTGCGGTAGTTGGTGTGTTATGGTAAGACTAGGATGTTAGGTAGTCTTTTTCGATGTCCGGGCTATAGTTCTCTGTTGATTGGTTGTTGGGCATCACTTTTGTGCTGCTTTGTTTGTTTACTTGGTGTGATACTTACACATTAGTATATTAGGGGTGGTTTTTTTGCAGGGAGGCATGTCCAAAGGGAGTAGCTGTAATAATTTAAAGCTAACACTATTTTACCTTTACTGTAGGTACTATTAAGCTCTCCTCCCATAAAGCATGGTTCAATACGTTGCATGTAGGTAGCTTTTTTCTAACATGATTTTCATACAAATTTAGTATTTTTTTTTGAACTTTTATATGCACTTTTTAGATTCTTTAGGACAGTCTAGTAGTGAAAATAAGATATGACATGGGTTTCCAAATGTTTGAGGCATAGAAACATGTGACGGAGACCAAGAGTAGATGTTTGTGTCTCACATCTTAAATCTGGATTTTGATATTGATGAATAGAATTAGGATCCCTCTTGTATATGCAGTGTCTGGCTGCCTTTTTCAATTTGTAGGATTTGTCGCCAACCCAGCTGTATTTTTTTCTTTTTACTTGTAATGAAAGGAGATGAAACTTATTCCTTTTACCTATACGGTATTTTTTTCTTTTTTACTTGTAATGAATTCTTGTGTTGGTTGATGGCTCAGTTTCTTAAGAGAGGTTTTTTGTTGACTTTGATATGTTATTCCCTAGCTCAAGTCCTATATTTCTTATGACTCGGTTGCTTAGTCAGCTTGTTGAGTTGGACAAACCTCGCCTTTCACCAGGCATGGAAAGTGGATCACATCACAACCTCTATAGGGGGTGATAATTAAAACTAGCTGCCAGGGTGATTTGTTCACCACCCACCACTAATCTTGTTACTAATGGGTAGAAAACCACCTCCAAATCATTGCCCAAACTGAGTTAAGGGAAATATTATTTTATGAAATATTTGGCAATGAGGGTCAATTTTTATGGAATAATGTTGTTCAAATATCTTGCATCATTTTCTGACATTTTAAGGTGAGTTTTATCAATTAGACATCATACTTCATTTTTGAGTTCCCTGAGCATTGGCAAGAATTAATTCATATGAACTCCTCGAGTTCCCCGAGTGCCTTTTAAACCTAATATTATGCACATAGTTTGCAAACTCATTACTTTAAATTTTCTTTTTACAAAAACACCTTTGTTTTTTATTCATGTTGATATAGAGAAAATTCTAAAAAAAAAAATTAGGTTGACTATCTTTCATTTACAAGAGGCTCCCTCTTTTTTGGTTCTTTTAAAAAGCTCAAAGTCATTAGCATGTATATATATATATATATATATATATATGTGTGTGTGTGTGTGTGTGTGTGTGTGTGTGTGTGTGTGTGTGTGTGTGTGTGTGTGTTGTCATCCTATGATTCCCCTTTCCAAAAAAAATTTCTTCTCAAATCATATGAATGATCCAAATTGAAGAGGGATAAAAAAAAGATGGGATATATGACAAAAATAAACAAACAAATTTAGGAAGAAACATAGGGAGTTTTTCATAGGTAATCCTCATGTGATGGGTCGAGAGTATAAGTCTGAAAAAGATTAGATCGAAATACCTCAAAACACAATATCCAAAGAAAATCTCTATATAAACCACCCATAACCCTAGAAAAAAAAAATATATTTTTGTTATGAGGTTAAGAGCACTCCCAAAGGAACATATCGCTTTGAGTAATTACATCTTGGGCGATACTCAAGAATACAATCAATATGATGAGTCTTGCTTACATTATCAGGACCAGTAAATAGGTCACCAAAAGAATAGTTATTTCATATAGGAATGCTCAAAGGCTTTCATAGCCCTTGCTAAGATACAAAATAGAGAATGAGTCTCATACATCCTAAATGAGTAGCGGCTCATCGACATGCAGAACATATCAAATAACTGAATCGTTTCGACAAGAATAACTATACACTTCAGATCTCACCATACCATAAGGACAAAGGGTGAATCATCATATCCCAAATAAGCGAAAACTCATCAATAATCGCATTATCCAAACAATACCTACAAAGACATTAAAGGATGATACGGCTAAAAAATGGGCTCAATATAAGGAAGGCTAGAGGTATTTGGGTCAGGATATCACAGTTCTATCATCCCAAGCCACTAAGTGCTTAAGTTTACCTAGTTATGAAAGAAGTAAACCCAGCATAACTTGAGTCGCCTTATCAGCAATCCATGAAATTCATCATAGAAGGAGACCTCGATAGCCCTAAATTAAAAAAAAAAGGAAACTATAAGTCCTATGACCTATATACGAAGAGCTCACAGAGGTGTGACTTATAATTTCCAAAATAGTGACAAAGCCAGTGAAAAGAAGATAAAACAAAGGCCAAGCTACAAAGGTAAAAAAACTCTCAACAAAGGAATTACTCTCTATTTGAGTAGAGGAAGCCCTTAACATCCTAGTCATGCTAGACAACCACCTAAGTATATAAACTTATACTTGGTTAGTCATGTTGAAGAAGCATGGGGGTTTCACCTCGGGACATGCAATATGATGTTGATATTTATTCAAGTCCTAAATCTGAAGGCCCTATTGAATTGTCTTAGGTGATTCCATCCTATGAAAATAATTTTAAAACCAATTCGAAGGTCATGCAAGAAAGTAAAGTGTAGATTTTAAAATCCTAAATTTTGATTAATCTTGAATCTTTTATTAGAATTTTTATAAAAAATTATAATTTTAGGGTCCTAAAATAGCCTAAATGATCTACCAGATGCTCAGACAAAATCATAAGATAAAAGGGTGAAGCTAGCAAATGTAGTGCACAAGTAAAGTAAATAAGCAAAAAAGAATATAAGAAGGTCAAGTGTTGCTGGGTCGGCAACAGATCCTACAAATTGAAAAAGGCAGCTAGGAACTGCATATACAAGAGTGATCTTAATTCTATTCATCAATATCAAAATCAATAATTAAGATATGAGGCACAGGCATCTACTCTTGGTCTCTGTCATGTGGTTCTATGCCTCAAGCACCTTAAAACCCTTGTCGTATCTTATTTTTTCTACTAGACTGTCTTAAAGACTCTAAAAAGCACCTATAAAAGTCCAAAAAAATACTAAATATGTATGAAAATCATGTTAGCAGAAAGCTATCTACATGCAACGTATTGAACCATGCCTTATGGGTGGAGAGCTTAATAATATCTGTAGAAAAGGTGACAAGGCGTTAGCTTTAAATTATTACAGCTCCTCCCCGTTGGACATGCCTCCCTGCTAAAAAACCACCCCTAATATACTAATGAGTAAGTATCACACTAAGTAAACAAACAAATCAGCAAATAAGTGATGCCTAGAAACCAATCAATAGAGAACTATAGTCAGGACATGGAAAAATATTACCTAGCATCCTAGTCCTAGCATAGCACACCAGTTACCACAGTGTTATATCATAACATCTAATTGTGTGCACATTGTAGAGGTAAGTCATGGTGTATGACTCTTTGACAAGCTCACCGCACTAGCTCCATCTTGAAGATATAGGGGATCTAAAGTATGTCATGATAGGAGATGAAATTTAAAAGAGGAGGCCTCACATATGGTCTAACTTAAATAGTTTTAAAATTACAACATATAATACATAATGGAAAAATATCCATTTTATAAATTTAAAATATCAAACCATTGAAGCTGTTTTATAATATAGAAGTGATGTATTTTAGAGTCTTTGGAGCCTTAGCACAGTCATACACAAGTTAGTCATGATATATCCTCACGAGAAATTCTTGCTTGGATATTATGACCAACAAACATATTGCTTATCCTAACAAGTAGGATATGACAACAAGGAATATAGGCAAACATATAATCAGTCAAAAGACACAACAAATTGTGATTATCAATTAAAGCACAAAAAATCACAACGGTGGCCAAAAGGAGAAGCACACATCATGCAAAAGAATGCAAGAATGCAACATGCAGAAGAAATACCCACACTAGGTATACCAGGTACATGCTACCCATGAAAAGAAATTAAACCATCCTTGAGAACCAAGTCGGATGTTATGCAATGAATAGACAAATGTTATAAGTTGGTTTGCATCAAGTATAAGATACCGATAAGGAAATTACTCTAAAACCTAGAGAAAGCCAAATAACCACAAACAAACCTGCAATTAGTGCAATGAAGGTCAAAGGCAAAAAAAGACAAGAATGCATAATGCAAAATGGTGAGCATACAAAAATATGTCAAGTGCTGAATATACTAGTTAATGTGAATTGTGCCAAGTAAGAATCTCATACCCAGGTAGACACATATTGTGCCTCTGATGACTTTTGTGGCTGGAGGGCATGACTCATACTAAGCACAATGTCAAATACATATGAAATTCCTAGACGGTGACATAGGGAGTGAGGAAGAAAGGATCTCGTGGAGGAGAATTTTGCAACATGTAGCTTTGTATGCAAGTTGCTTCCTCATAAAGTGTGCAAGCATTTATCCCTGTGCATACACGAAGTATGTGGGAAATATAGTTGCAAGTGAATTTCTGACCCAACCAGCAATAATGCAGATTTTTATATTCCAAAAG